>VZSE01003927.1:54041-251652 GCA_013398275.1 Promerops cafer | reverse complement strand
TTTTTTTTTTTTTTTTTTTTTCACAGAAATCAGACCTTGGAAAAGCAAAAAAAAAACCAAAAAAACAAACAAAAAAACCCAACTCTCCTTTCTTTTGACATGAAAACCTGGCCCAAACTTCCCTGCTGTTTAATATTCCCACCCAGCATCTCTGCACACCCTGCCACGGGTGAAGACCTTGCCCACAAACTTTTAAGTGCTGCAACAATATCTGCGACTTCCACGTAATCACAGGCTGATCATCCCTCCCATTGTTTGCAGAAGCTGGAAAATAAAACGTCTGGGGTTATTGATTTGCTACTTCTTTTTCATTTAGCGCCTATTGATCGCTGTTTATGTGTGTGGTTTTTTGTTGAGCAGGAATTAACATTGAAAACTTCTTGGAATTCACTGCATTCACACCTACTTGACATTCCTGGGGAAATCTTGCTGCCACGGTCCCACCCCAGATGGGGGTTTCAAAAATCGGTGTTTTCTCCTCTGACCTCTTGGCAGCAAAAAGGATTCATACACAAAAAGCTTTTTTTTTTTTAATGTATTATTATTGTGGTTGGCACTTGCCTGGGACAGAAGATGTGGTTGTCACAGGGTTTGAGCTCCCAGAGTCATTTCCTACCCCTCAGGATGATTTAGGCCGTGGGTTTTGTGCCTGTATTACAAAAATAAACCCCTTGGGGTCAGGAGGTGTTTTTTCATCCCTATCTGCAAGAGGAAATCTTGTGATTGCCACAAAAAATTGCTTGTGGAGCGTGGATGGGAAGGCAGCTCTGGGACAGTCTGAGGGAAATTGGGATGGATTCGTCCAGTGGGGCCGTGTGTGAGGCCTGGAGGGATGGAAATTCCTGGGATAGCTCTGAGCTCTTCTCTGAAGCTGTCACAGCTGGGCCATGTGGAAAGCACTCCTTTCACTGCTCTTGTGATATTCAGACCCCACAGTTTGCCCAGTTTTAGCTCCAAAACCAATCAAAATCATAGGCCAACCACATATTTCCCAGGAGACTGAATTATAGTCTTGAATCAGCCAATAATAATGTGAATGGATTTTTTTAAATTTACCTTACATTTGTTTTCCACCCTCCAGAACACCCCTTTTCTCTATTACTCCATTCATATTTAGGATTAAACTCCTAAAAAAATTAAAAATTAAAAGCAATGTTTGATTGTCATGGAATGGCACAGTTTCAGGAACTGGAGGAGCAGCCCACACGCACCATGTGAGGATTTATGTCAGTAATTGCTGGGCTGCTGGCACAGTGATCACAATTAACATCCAAAGGCAGATAAGGCTCTCTAAGGCTTCCCTTGCTGGAGGTGAGAGGGGAACAAGAGGGCAAATTTGGAGTGTGGAGGCAGAGTCCAGGCACAGAGGGGACCTGCAGCCCCCATCTCCTGGGTCTCTGCTTCCCCTTGTGTGCCAAGTCCACCCAGAGGTGCCAATCCTTGTCCTGTGGGTCAGACACTGCCAAAATTCCCACCTGGTTTGCAGCAAGAGGCAAATTTATAAACTTTATTTTGATATATTTGATTTTTAGGCCCGGAATTTTAGTAACAGCACTTTTTTCCCCTTCTGAATAGCACAACCAGTATTTTGTCCTGTGTTCAGTATTAATATCTGCTTTATTGTTCTATTCTAATTACAATCTCATTATTAAAGGGGCCCTATGTTTTCCTGTGACAGATATTGCATCTCATTGTTAGTGGATTGTGGTTATTCCATGCTTATTGTTATTAATAATTTGTAGCAATTGGATTGGAATTAGAATATTACTTTGCTAAATCACTTTTGCTGCTAATTAAGGCACTGTGTGTGACATTGTTTCACTCCAAACATCATCGTCCTGCTTTTCAGCCTGCTCTAATTACCTGTAACTCATTCATTTCAACTCAGAAATCAGGTCTTTTCATCAAACTCCTTCGAGCTTTGCCGTGGTGGGAGCTGCTCTTGGTGGGAATGAAAAGTTCTCATGGACAAAGATATTTGTAATGACAAATGCACCTTTCAGTGCAGCCCTGGAGCTCCTTAGAAACAGAATAATTGTCCTCAATGCTTCCAAACACAATAGAAGGAGGAGGGTTCTGAGGGAAAAGTGAAAGATGACTGAAAAATTCCAACTCTTCAAGGTATCAGCAAGGAAATCGCTGTAGCTTTAAATTGTCTTCTCTGCACAAAACACCTGTGAGATCAGATCTGTCACACTGTTTGCTGGGGTAATATTTCCTCTGAAGAAGCAACAGCACTTCATTATTTGCCTGGGAACTTTACTCACTTTGGCTGCCAGACAAACAGAAGACACACAGAGGTCGTGCTGAGTCACGAGTGAAAACTCACATTAATGGCCAGGGGGCTTCCTGGTGTGTGTCTGGCATTAGCAGGACTCTCTCTTAGTGACAGAACCTCTGACATATCCTGAATATTGCAGCAGTTGGAGGAAAAGCAGAAAAAAAGGGGTTTATTTCTGTGCAATTCTTACTGCAGCCATTTTAGGGGAGTGTAAAAAGGTGTAAAAAAGGTGCAGATATTTGTGCTGGAGCTGTTCTGCAAACAAACCTGTGCACACCTGCAGCAGCTTCACCTTTCTTTTGTCGTGGAATCACAGAGGGATGGAATGGTTGGGGTTGGGAGGGATCTAAAATCTCATCCAGTGCCACCCCTGCCATGGCAGGGACACCTCCCACTGTCCCAGGCTGCTCCCAGCCCTGTCCAGCCTGTCCTTGGGCACTGCCAGGGATCCAGGGGCAGCCCCAGCTGCTCTGGGCACCTGTGCCAGGGCTGCCCACCCCAGCTCCAACAGCATCCCTGCATCCCAGGGAGGAAGGCTCTGAGGCAGGCAGGGATTCAGGCACCATTCCAAAGCCAGGGGAAGGTTATTCCCATGGGAGGTCATTTCTGTGCACTGATCTCCAGGCTGGGTGGGTTGTTTGCCCCAGCATTGCCTTAAAAGCAGATGCAAAGCTCGGCACAGTTTGGGAGAACTGTCTGGGGAAACAGCAGCCTGTCAGGAAATCAGAGCACTGTCCCTTGGGACTGGCTTCTCCTTTGTGGAATTGCTGGCTGCCCTTGGCCACACTGGGGTTTGTTTTGTTTCGCTGCCCAGCAGGTACCCAGGCTGCCTCTCCTCCCTCCCAAACCTTGGCGTAGTCTCCATCTCAGTGCCCTGAGCTCACCCTGGAAAATTCAGAGTACTGGAGAGTAAAATGTAGCCAAACTTTGGCTCACGTGCTCAGAAAGCCTTTCCCTCCAGCCCCAATGTGATTTATGGAATGCAATTTCTTCATCCTCTAACATTGTCTCACTTCATACACTTATGCCAAATAGTTTTTGATGATTTATTACTATTCCTACAGCTTATAAAAAAATGGGTATCAATACAGTGTCAACAAAACAATAGAGGTTAATCTCTAGTAACTTATTGGGCATTAATCAGATTCATATTTCAGTCATAGCAGTCTAAAGCTACTAAAGTCACTGATGGTATAATGCAACTTAAATCAGAATATAATGTGTTACCTCCAACTGCTGTTTCTATTTAGGTTTATTCTGATTTACACTGAATATGGTAGAAATAAAAGACTTTTCTCTGTGTCTTCCTTGGACATTTGTGAGTTTGCAAAACACAAATCGTTCGCTCTAGGCCAGAGAAAATGTAACCATTTCTGCAATAGATATTGAATTCATATTTGTCTGACAAGTGACCTTATCAGCTATAACTTGTCATCTCCTAATTAGTCTACATTTATTTTATTCACTCAATTAACCCCCAGCCTCTCCAGGAGATCAGTTGGCGATACACGAAATTATGTGTGGTGTTGCAATTAAAATGGTGCTGCACATGTACTCCACAAATTTGCCTTAAAGAAAGGTAAACCTCATTAATATCCCACCAGTCTGACTGCAAATTAAAATGGTTTTATTGGCAGTGATGCCACTGACTTTGAGTGCTTACTGGCAGGGAACAACAATGTCTTTTCTTCAGAGAATCTGAGAATAATCACATAAAACTAAGAGTGCACAGTGAGATTTAGAGAGCAGAGAAATCTATTTTTTATTAAACGTCTCCTTCCCAGAGAAATGCCCAAGTTCTTAATTAAAAAAAAAAAATTTACAGAATAAGAGTTACCTCAAAGATGAGCACCTAGAATTTGTACAGAAAATATCAAAATCCTATGAACATGATCCAGACTGATTCACATTTTGTGCCTTGAAATAACTTGGGTTAGAGTTTTGGATAAAAATCTGAGCCACATGATCAATGAAATTCATGCAAACTTTAAGGAAACCAAACCTGAATCGAGATTTCTGTCTGAATTTGACATGTGTAAAATGCTTGTGCATATACACAACTAATTTATAGGAGGAATTGAGACGAGAGAATTGTTGTCAGCCCAAAGGTGGATGCCCACTGCAAGCCAAAATAATCAAATATTTATTGTATTGCACTGACATTTCACCCAAATGTCTGCATAGTTTTCAAGATATTAGGGATGTGGAAACACAAACACGCAGAAAATGAATGTGGTGAAATAGGACGTGTTGTAAATTCAGCGGGATGCAATTATTGAGGAGACAGAACGTGGAACACCCTCCTCTCTCTGCCTTAAAACTCTGCAGTCTAAATCTCCTGAAATTAGAGCCGAATCCATCATTGATTGTGTCGTTCCCCAGAAATATGGCCTTGAGCAGATTTGTCATAACTCTGCTGGTGATGCTGCACCGTGGGCACGGCACCCATCAGTCAGGAGGACACAATTTCCCAACGACCACAAGTCAAGCAAATGTGCTCTCAGCAGCCTTGTGGGACAAGTCCTGCTGGAGATGGATGGCACCAGGCTGTGACGGATGGCAGGAACAGGGCAGCTCCTCACACACCTCTGTGGTGTGATCAGGCTTTCATCCTTAGGGAAGGACAGGCGCTTCAACTCTGAAATCCCACGGAAGTCTGGGGGAAAGGGAAGTGCTGGCTGCCCATCCCTGGAAGTGTCAAGGCCAGGCTGGAGCAGCCTGGGACAGTGGAAGGTGTCCCTGCCCATGGCAGGGGTGGAGCAGGGTGGGATTTAAGGTCCTTCCAACCCAAACCATTGTGTAGTTCAACGATTCTATGATCCAGCCTGAATTCAACACTTGCCCTTTTGTCTTCACATCCTGAAATTCTCCACCACCTATATCTCTTGATTTATTTTGATTTATAATCTCATCCATCTATTATTTTCACTTTTTGGATTTCATCTTTGCGTTCCATTTTATTTTGTCTTTGCATTTATTACATTTCACTGCTCATGTTACCCCCACAATTTAAACACCCTGTCCCAGCTCAAGCAATGACAAGCAGCCCCTACATCGAGTGTCCTGCTTTCTTTGGCATCAAAACACTTCCCTTTATTTTTTTCCCCCCAATCTGCTGCAGTTTGAATTCCACCACTGGCAGAGATGAGATGACTAATCCAATTTCCCTCTATGCAAAGAGTCCTCTTGCATTTCTCTCTGTACTTCTACTTTTTCCCTGAATAGCTGTCATTTAATGCCCCGTTATCTTGGATGGCACTCATTTAGTGGTTTATTAAGCAGTAATTCAGCAGCCTGTTATCAGTTCCTACTAGAGCTGGGGAAAATATGCCAGCCAAGTATGCGAGATTTCCGCAGAATTACAGCGGTTTTGTGATTTTTGGATTAGAGAAAAATTACCCCGAAGTAATAGATATGAAATGTTTTCCCTGCATTTCATTATTGGCCCGGTGCTAAAGCTCCCATCAGGCCATTCCTACTGTAGATTGTCTGATTTTTATTTCTGTTTTCAACCTAAGCAGAGAAATTCTACAAAATCACAGAGTACTCAATGGACTGAGAAGTCCTAAACCTGGACTGACTTTTTCTCCTGCACTCGTGTCCTTTCTGAATGTTTCTAGGTGGGAAAAAGACATAAATTAATTTTTTAGAGCTTCTTAAAAACCAGGGAGTTGAAGTGAAATAATGGGCAAGGGTAGAAACCAAAGTGTAGAGGGATCAATGTAAATCCCAGCAGGAAAGAAATGGGTTTGTGAAATACTTTTGATTATAGAATAGGCAAAGGCTTGATTGGAAATTACAACTTGTAAAAGTTGATGAAAACAGTATTTTTTAATAATAAATCATTCCTGTTTCCTAAAATGGCTGGATTTTAACAAATAATGGAAGTAGAGACAAAAGGGAGGAGGTGAGAGGGTGACGGAGCAGCTAAACTGGCCCTGGCCACGGAACAGCTGCCAGAGTTGTGGAATTTTTCATATCTGCTTATGAAAAGCATTTCAGGTTCTGGTTTCCCCCTGGAAACTTGCACAGGAGATACAGGAGGACAAACAATGCAAACTCTGCCCATGGCCTGGCATCCCATGTTCTCCAGGCTCCTTTGGGGGTGAGAGCCTTGGGAAGGGCTAACAGGGACACCCCAAACCCCAGTTTTGGGCTGCTGCTGCTTCTGTGAAGCTTTAAAATGGTCAAATATTGACATTAGGAGAGGAAAGGCAGTGTCTAAATGGGACCATTTCCAGTTTTCCCTGGATTTTCAGCCTCTGACATGGCCAGCAACATTTCCACCTCACGTGTCCCTGGCTCGCAGCCCTTGCTGCTGATCCCTTCCCTTTCCATCTCTGCTCCAAGGCAGAATTTCAGTGCAGCCCCATCAGCCTGCATTCCCCCCTCCTTTCAGCTGGGTTTTCTTTGGTTGTTTATGCTGTCATTTCTTTTTTATTTATTTTTTTTGGAGGACACATCAGATAAAGGTCATTTTTCCTTGAATGGAAAAGCACAGTGATTTTGACAGTGAGACATTCCCAGCTTGCTCTACATCAGAAATGTTGATATTAGCTCCTTTAAAATAGAGAGTAGAGACAAAAATTGCCTGAGCAACTCAATGGCTGGCAGTCATTTCCCAAAAAAAGAGCATTTGCAAAGTTTATGCCTGTGACTTCTGCTAAATTCCAGGGTGCCATTACTGGAAAGATTTTAACTTCATTTGCGTTTGCTCAGGAAAAGAAAAAAAAAAAAAAATCATCATGAAGGTATTAAACAGCCACAAAAGATGATGGCTTCAAATAGTGTCTTTTGGCCGATCCATAATCATTTGCTTTGGCAATTTTATTGGGGAACATTAAGGCTGATCACTAACTCTGTGTTCCTAATTATTTCTGAAATATTGTGCTGTTTTCTGTGCTGAAATGCGGAACGAGCAGAGCAGTGGGCTAGTTGGGATTGCAATGTTCTAACTGGGTTTTAATCAATGAGTGATAATGAGAGCTTGTGTTTTGACTTTCCCTTCTTAATTGCCAGTAATAAAGCAGATCCTCATTGATGATATTTAGCAGAGTTCAGTTTCATTCATCTCTGTTTATTCTATTTATTTTGAAAGTGCCTGGGAGCTTTCAGCATGCTAGACACAATAACAGAATATTCAATGCTAATTATATTTTTCTTGCCTGATATTCTCCACAACAGAGGATGATGCTGCCTTTTCCTGGGGAGTGATTGCACCTCCCTGTTTTCAGCAGGTTTCTGGAATGCAGGAGGTGTCAAAGGATAGAACCACACCCCATGAAATCCCAACCACATTTTGCCATTTAAATCTCTATTTCCCTTCTGCAGCTCATTATAGTTGAGATTTTTTCTTTTGCCAGGATGCCAAAATAAGAATTAAACATAAATATTCTCAAGATGAGGCACATCTGCAGGTGCTGCTGGCCAGGCAAATTCATCTTACCCAAACAGCCACACCAAAGCCACACGAGCTCTGATCTAGCTCAGGTAGATCTTCACTGGCCAATTGGCAATTTTGCCACCTGATTTTTGCTTAAGGAGGACCATTTTTTTCCCAGAAGTTTAAGTTCCAAATTTAGTTTTGATCCTTCAAATGGATGCCAGTACTGTGATGACAAATGCGAGCGAATCAGTCAGTCAATACAATAAATATTTTGATAATATCCTGCCTGAATAATCTGATTTAAATCAGGACCTGCCTTAGGTTTAAAATGTTTTAAATATCCCTTGCATTCCTCTTCAATTATATGTAAGAAAATAAAGAGTTTTTTAATCTTGCCTGGATCATTGCTTGAGATGATTTATATCCCAAGATTTTCTTCCTGAGTTATCAATCATCTGAAAGCAAGAAGTAGGTGGCAGCCTGAAATTTCTATATCACATCTTTCTGTGTCCTGAGGAATTTTTGCCGTGGCAGTAATTTGAGCTACAAAAATAAATGGTCTCCACATGTTTTTCTATTATCTTCATGATCTCAATTATTTCTAAGTGTTATCCCAGCATATAAACCTTGTTTTCTACATAAAACATCAGCGCTGATGTCAGGGTCTTACAGCTGATTCCTGACTTGTTTAATTCATGCCTCTTACTTAAGTCCTAGTGAGAAAAACAAGCATCTGGGAAGGAGCCATTTTGTTTCAGTTATCCAGAATAAATAAACCAAATTTAAATCACTTGTACAAGGAGCTTAAACACCACCTGCATTATAGTGCTGTAGAATGGAGATTGTATCTGGATTTCTACAAGGTCTGGGACTCTCAGTGCTGCAGAACCAAAATACAACTTCCCATTGCAACAATTTTCCTGTTGAGCATAAGTGGGAATTAGCAAGTGTGGCCTAAACAAAGATGAATCAATCACTGCTTGCTTTAGTGAATCCAAACTATTTGCAAACCAGCCTTTTCCATGATTTCTGTCCATTCCAGTGTGGCTGGATCTTTGAGTGCAGCAATTCTCCTTTGTCCCCCTCTGTCTCCAGAGTCCCTGGAGGGGAGCAAAGGGCTGCAAAGACTCAAATGGGTCTGAAATCTCCCCAAATTCTGTTTTTTCCCCCCTCATTCTCTGTAGAAGCAGAACTGCAGTTTCTCATGTTGTTATGTGCTTATTCAAGTCCATGTTTCACTCTCCAACATTAATAAGGCATTGACAGGGCATCTATCAATGGAATTTGGGAGTCATCACACAAAATTCCAATGACAAAAACCATCTGAGCATAATTACTCCCCATCCCCTAAGAGAGCAAAGCTCAGTTACATTTTAAACAGAGAAAAGTTAGAGAGAAACAAAGTGCTGGCTTTATTGAAGTGGCAGGATATTAAATGATATAGCTGTTATCTTCTCCTGTAGTATAAATTATTGAATTAAGCCTTCAGTCAGTTTGGCAACAGAGCCAAATGAATATTACAGGAGTACAATGCAGCAAACAGAATCTGTCATTGAATCTGGGCCTCCCTTAGAACTGAAATTACAGTGAACAAAATGCTCACGAGCTCGGCTGGAAAAGGTTCATTATTATTTATTCATCTTGCCTAGTAACACAAAAAACTAATGAAATTTCATTGAGAAGGGGGCACGTCAGGATCAGTATCCATCAGAAAGGCACATCCCTCCAACTTCATCAGGGATATTTGTCTCCATAATTAGATGTCTGTTCCACGAGAGTTCTCCATCTGAAGGACATGCCCAAGTTCATGACATGAAACAAATCACCCGCACTAATGAAAAGGTGATTTTCACCTCTCATTTCACCTGTCTACATCTCCCACAGTAGCACAAAGTCTTTGGGAAATCTTTTCATAAAGCCAAAAAAAGTCAGGCCCAGGTGGGAATTTCAGCACTGTTGCTCACAAGTTTGTTTATTTTTCAGTAAAATATTCCATTATTAATACAGGTGACACATTGAGTATTTATAACCCCTCTCCTGCAGCACCTTTCCACACATCCCCACAATGAATTGTTCATAAATCTGTGCTCATCTCCAGTCAAAAGCTTAAATCAGTGCAGCTCCACTGAATGCTCTCCACAACCCATCCATTAGGAGCAATTTTCCTTCTCTGTGACTTGAACTCCTGGTCTGGAATCTTTAGGGAATATTTGGGGGGTTGTATAGAACACGGTATCCTGTAAATCTGAGGTTTGATTGCTGTACTTGGGGTGATAGCGGGAGAAAATGTCATATTTTGGCATTTAGGGATCCATCCTAAATTATTTTGGGATTAGAATGTGTGTATCTGTTAGATGGGTAATAAATTCGCTGCTACCCAAATATATTCCTAGCAAGTGTTGAAGCAATACTGGTTATTATAGAACTTTTAAAAAATGTTGGGAGTATTACATTTTGACAAAATCTTTTATCACTATATATATTTAATTGAAAAAGGCTCATAATTCTCATAACTATGACAGTTTTTGCATAATACTTCCTTAATTATCACCTGTGATACATTACACCCTAATTTTCTATGCTAGGTTCTGACAATAACGGTTATATTAGGAATTAAATCCATATTTTATAGCTTGATTGTTTGTTTTCACACCCAAGGAAAATGTTCAGTCAGTCCATAACCCGAGCATGTTGTTTGCTCCATTGGCCTCAGCTCACCCCACCTGCCCCACCACAGAGATCCTGTTTAAATAATAGGAAAAATATTGGAATATTTGACCTATTTCTCAAGGAAAAAAATTGACAGGATGCAGAATCGACTTACTGAAAACATTTCAAATTTTTGTGACTTTTAGGGCTGGAGGAGCCCTGATTAAATAAAAGTTTTACCTCCAAACTCAAATTAAGAGTGGGGTTCTCCAAGTGAGCCACAGGCCACTTCCATACATCACACATGGGAAGAGGGGACAAAGCAGGGGGCACTTGGGGTGCCAGCTCCTGGGAAATGCCACATTCCAGCTGGGCCTCCTTTCATCTGCTTGCCCTCATTATTTTTCAAATCTCAAGGAAGGGGCACAATTTTCCCACTGTCTCCCAGATGGAATGGCCTCAGGTTGAGACAGGGGAGGTTTAGGTTGGATATCAGAGGAAATTTCTTTCTGGAAAGGGTTCTAAAGGATTGGAACAGGCTGCTCAGGGCAGTGGTGGCGTCACCATCACTGGAAGTGTTCCAAAACAGTGTGGATGTGGCAGCTGAGGACATGGGTGAGTGGTGATGGTGCTGGGATGGAGGATTTGTTGCTTTGGAAGTCTTTTCCAGCTGCAATGATCCTGTGATTCTATGAAAGGGATGCCTGGCACTCTTGGCTGTCACCTTAAAGCCAGTTTCGTTTATAAACCCTGGGCCTGGGGGCCAAAGTTCCCATCATTACTGAGAGTTTTTCCAACTTCAGCAGTGCCAGGACCTCCCCCCGTGTGCCTCTCACAGCCTCCCCTTCTCCCAACATCACAGGGAGCTAAATGTCTCCCTGCTTTGGGGTCTGCTAGCACAGACACTGTGGAATTCCACCAGCACTCCCAGTTTGACTCTTGCAATAGAAGCTGAGACTTGAAAGGAGCCCTGTGTCTCTGGAGCTCTGTACATCAGCATCTGAAGGGAGAAAACACATGAAAGTTGAAGGCCCTTTGGGAAAATCCTACGGGTCTTAGGTTGCTTCTTCCTGCTCAAACCTGTAAGATCTAATCTGCCTTTCTCTGTGCTCACTCAGAGAGCTGGGTGGCACTGGGAGGGGCACAGGGAATCCTGCCTGTGCTCCTGACAAGTTGTTTTTCTTTCCACAGAACATTTTCATGGGCATTTCCCTGCTTTATCTCTTCCCACCTTCTCTTCCAGTGTGAAAATCCAACTCCTTGAAGGGATGTGTGCTACTTTAGGTGGTACCAAGCAGTGTCTCATCCATTACCTCTCGTTCTGCATCTGTCAGGCTCCTTTTAAAGTCCTTGAGCTCCCTGGTCGAGGCCTTTGAGGAGGGAAATAATAATTTCATTCTCTTTCTGACAAGATTCAATCAAAAACCCCAGTGCTCTTTGCAGGAAAACACTCCATGGCATTTAAAAATCTGTGCACCCCATAAACTCCCTGTCTTCCAATTACAAATTACCCACATCTTCAGCTGAAAAATGAAGCAGATTTTGAATACGTTGGATTTTCAGTAATTTTTCTGCTGTCATTAGAAAGGGGAAGGGTCTAATTCACCTGTCCCATCCCTTTTGCTGGAGCTGACAGGTGTTTTATTATCACACTGATTTAAAAGACGTCTCTTAATCAGGTGTCAGCTTTGGCCCATAAAGTCATATTAATGTTTTGGATCAGATATGAAGCTCTATCTAAGGCACATTAAGAAAGATTCATTAGAAACTCACTACCCCTGGAATTTACAGCCTTCCTGGAACTTAATAGCCTGGATAAATTCCTCCTTATCTGGTTTGCTTATGTGAATTATGGCAGTTTTGCATTTAGAAGCTTCTCCTTATGATCTTCCGTAAGGACTCGCTGATATGGTGCCTCCAGAATCCTGGAATGGTTTGGGTTGGGAGGGACATTAAAACTCATTCAGTTTCACCCCACAGGGACATCTTCCACTGTCCCAGCTTGCTCCAAATCTTGTCCAGCCTGGCCTTGGACACTTCCAGGGATGGGGCAGCCACAGCTTCTCTGTGCTCCCAACCCACCAGAATTCCCCATTCCTGGTCCTGCAGCAGGGAATCCTCTGGAGTTTGGCTCCTTGGAGCTGATTCTCCAGGCAAACTGAGATTCTTTCCCTGCAAACAGATCATGATGTTTCTGGGACACTCTAAGTTTCACCAAGTAGATTTTATCTGATACCACTGAGCAGCTTGGAGTGATGGTAATTCCAACTCTACTTTGCAAAAAAATCCCAATGGGAAGGAAGCTCTGTGTAGGAAAGGGGTAAAAGTCGGCTCATTTACAATATTGGCCCACTGAGTTATCCATCCTCACATTACAGCCTGGGCCTGGGCCAGCCTAAACTGCTCCTGGAATCTTCTCCTTTGCATTTCCAGCTGGGCAGAGACCTCACAAGGAGCTGAATATGAATCCAGCCAGAGTCAGAAACAGGAAAGAACAGGAAGCAGGATTTGCCAGGAAATTAAGTTGATTAAGAGTGAACTCCATATTTGTGCTTCTTTCTCCGTGTCTGGATGAGGCAGAGCATAAATATTTAAATATTTATTATGGCTGAGTAAAACCTCTTTAACTCCATTTGACAGGAATGTCAGGGTGTGACATCTCCACCCATTGTCCATAAAGCAGTGGGACACCTCCTGCTTCTTCCATAATTATGGAAAAATCAGGGTTCCTGCTCTTCCATTAGCACTGTGTTAATCCCTGGATTGGCCGAAGACAATATCATGTAATGAATGAAGGAATGATGATTCATTTTCCTGTTTTTGCTTTGAATTCAGGCTGGCATAATTATGGTCTTTATGGAGATCAAACTGATTTGGCATCATAAAGAAATACATTTTAATTTCTTATCAAACATTCCGTAACAAGAGTTTATATTTACTTTCAAGCACAATACTGAGGATTCACACATGATTTTTATGTATAGAAATGAAACATTTAATCAAATATTCATATTCCAATCGATTTTTTAAAAATCTGAACTATTTAAATCTCAACAAAAGCAAACAGCCCCACGAAAATGCATTTGCCATGTGCATCTCTGGAGAAATCATGGTGATTGTATTGAACCTGGATGATGGAGAGGAAATATATGGCCATTCTCTATAGGAAACACAAAAGGATGCATCAGGAAATTAGAAATGACCAGCCTGACCTTTTCTATAAATAAGAGATGGACTCCTAGGACACCATTGGCTCTGAGAGTGCACATCATTTCTCACAAATTTGATGTTATTCTCTGCTGCAGACCAGCCAGCAAGGAAAGGATATTAAAGAGAAAACAAAACAACAGCAAGAAGCTGCCTTTACTAAAATTCATGGGCAGTATTTTTGTGACAGGGACTGTGACATGTCCACTGGAAAGGAGCTGTAAAATATTGTGTCCTTATTCTAAACATTAATGGCCTGCTGCATTAAGGGCATGGGAAGGGGATATAAAATTAAGATATTCAATAGTCTGCAAATGACAAATGAGTCTAAATTCTATTTAGGAAAAAAAAAAAATGGGAAATTAATCCCAGCTTTACCAAAATATTTACATTTTTATGAGGTGAAGTAGGGGTTTTTATGTACATCAGGTAGTTCACCACTTGGCCAGGCAGGTACAGGGATTTAAAATGCAGAACGATGATCCCTGGGTCATTTTGTGGCTTCAGAAAAACTTCTCCCAGGCAGTGCTGGGAAGGTAACGAGAAGGACTGAGGAAATGAACCCAGAAGGGAAGAAAATTCCTCCCAAAGAAAAGACAAGTCAAAGGGTCAATTGTAGAGATACTGAAAAAAGAGGTCTCCAAATTTGTCAGGGGACTAAACCCAGAAGAGTGGTGGGACAGGAAACAAAGATTATTTAAGCAGGCCCAGTCACTAGCCCAGAGAGCTGCTCTGCCTCGCCCTCGTGCTTTGCTGAGCAAGTTGTCTGCTCCCCTGCTCCCCAGGACAAGGAAGATCACCATGAAATACAGAAAAAGTTCTGGTTTGCCTTGCAACCAATCATTTCATGGTGGATATGAAATAAAGGCTGATTATGCAACACTACTCGTGTTTTAAAAGGATTGAAAAAGGGGAGGGGAAAAAACCCCAAAACACCAATAAACAAGCAAACAAAACCCCATCAACAACCCTAAAGCCAGGCCAGTATAAAAAAAGCATACATGAAGTATACAAAAATAATATCTCAAGGGATGGGAAGGGTTAGAGGAGAAGGAGGTGGGTGATTCCCTTGCACTGTGCTGTGACCAGGGAACACCAAACACAGAAGCACCATTCCACAATTGCCTCCGTTCTGCTGCCACTCCTGACCCACAGCTCAAGGATGAGGTGCATGGGCACGTTTAGCAGCTGGCCAGAGAGCTTCCATGGGAAACATGCAAAGAAGCTTCACTGCCACCTGCAAAATAAATCAGCAGCACCTGAGCTCTGCGATTTTATTATCAATCAGCCTTGAAATATTTCCTCCTTAATAGTCCAGGGTCTGGAGGTGGCTCCTCTGCTGAATAGAACAGCAGACCTTAACTGGCAGCTGAAAGCAAAGGACTCCAAAGGACAATCTGATGTGGAAGGACACGCTAAAGACATCTAATCTTAAATTATTGTTTTTCTTTCACAGGGGAAGAAACCCTTCATGGGCCTATTTTTATCCAAGAGCCATATGATATCACTTATTCCATGGGCTCAGCAAATCCAGAGATCCTCCTGAACTGCACAGCTAAAGGATATCCTCTGCCATACTACAGGTGAAGTCAACCTTGGGGAAATACTGTCTCACTGTGACTCTTTGAATTGTGTTTTAGTCACTGCACCACCGGAAATAAACACCCCAAAAATCTGTTCAGTGCTCACAGCAAGAATATACAAAGTTTAGTGTAAATTTGAGGAATGAAAGGAAAATATTTTTGCTGCTTTGCTGTAAAGAAAATTAACACAGGAAAAGAAAATAATTGAAAATCACTCCCAAAGTATTTAGAAATATACAGAATTAATTCTGAATCCACTGAACAGCTGTGAAAAGTGGGAGAATGGAAGCACTGAGAATCTGTACTCGATAAAACTTTCCACACATTAATAAATGCTTGGAAAGCAGAAGAGCAACATCCTTCCCCTTTTCTAATTCCAGCATTTCATATGCATATTTATGGTGTTTGTTTAGAGAAACAGCTCCAGTACCTTACAAGAGTCACTTAATAAAACCTTGGTACAGAGGATTTTTTGTTTATTTGGTAACTATGGACTCATCATTTACAATATAAATTGTTGCCCCAAGGATCTGGAAATCCAAGTTGGATAAGAGGAAAAGCTGGGAATCTAGGGGGAAAAAAAACCAAAAAAGAAACAAAGAAAAAAAAAAAAAACCAACAAAAAAACAAACAAACAAAAAAACCCAAAAAACCATTGTGCTTTCTTCAGAAAATAATGGGTAAAGTGATGGTTGAGGTGAAGGAAAATTATATAAAAAAAAATAAATCATTCACTCAAGACATGAAAGAAAATCATGTCCTATCAAATTCTTAGAGAATATTGAAGAGATTTGAACTGCTCCCACCACAGCCTTCCCTGGAGAGTGCAGCCACTGGTTATCAGCTTGGCTTTTGGACTTCATGGCTTGATTTGTCCCTAGACACAGTCTTATGAAAGAAACCCTTAATTTCTTTCATTTCCTTTATGGAAGGAACCTTTAATTTCCTTTATGGAAGGAAGCCTTAATTTCCTTTTTGAAAGGAATCCTCAATTTTCTTTTCACGTGCGATTTCTCCTCCTATGAGTAGAAACCCTCATGTATTTCCCAACCCATTTGTTCTCCCTGTTCTCATGGCTGGTTCAGGCCATGAATTTCAGGTCTTTCCAGATCATGCACCCTTCTGTGTCATATTTAAGCAGCTTCCCAGAAAATTCTTGGACTTTTGTACTCCCTCATGGATTCCTCACACCCACAGAGAGCAGAGACAGCAGCCTGGACCAGGCAGGAGAGCTGGGAAGTCTCCCCCATCCCATATTTGATATCCATATTTTACCTTTATTTTTTTTTCTACCCACGCATTAATTCAATTCCCTGGTGGTTTTTTCACCATTCTCATTTTTTTTGCAAAGCCTCAGTGGCTCCAGGGACATGAGATCAACTTCTGGGGATGGATCCTGGAGCCCCGAGGTCAATTAAAAGTTATCAGACAATCACTGCTGCAATTACAGCACCATTTGGAGGGAACGGGGAGCTTTTCACTTTTCTTTGATTTCACCACAGCTAATGCTGGCTTTGTCAGATAAGGATTGAGCCCATGTATTTAAAGTTCCAACAATTTTAGATAAATCAAGCCCAGTATGAAATTTTAATCATCTCCTTTGCTGAGGGATGGCAAAGAACAGCAAGGACTGCTGGAGGTTTCTCTTTGATTCAGAAATACAGAACCACTCCAACAGGAAGAAAGTTAGATACGAGTTAATTTGCTATTTAGCAGTTTTTACATCAAGAAATATGCTGATAAATGCCTTTTCTTGAAATAAAAAATGCTTAGCATTTCCTAAAAGTTTTATTTTACTGGGTACTCTTTTATTCTTACAGACTTGTCAAATATAGTGATAAGTTTTTGCAATTCCTCCTCAAAATATTGTGTGTCCAAGAAGCACAGTGCAAGAATTGTGTAGAAATGTAGGTGGAAGGGCTGAGTAATAAAAATGAGACACAGTTTTCCCTTTGGAAGTAACAGGGAACAGAGATTACACTGGAAAAAAATATGGATGGAAGCATCTCTGAAACCATTAAGAAATCTATAGAAATGTTCTGATAAATAAAATTTTATCTCTTATGTCTTTTCTATAAAGTCAAAATTGTCTATAATATCAGGTACATTATTCCAGGTGTTTCCTTGTGTGATGTTGGTGGTAAATAAACACAGCTTTTTAAATTAGATCAATCATTTCTGGCACTTAATCTTTTTTTGCTTATAGTCACCAGAGGGTTTATCACCAACTAACTCAATGAATTTGACATATTTTTTTTTACTATCCATGAACACCCTCAGTGTTTCCAGCAGTATTTTGACATTTTTTGTTTGATTTCATGTGCTGTCTTTTCCTGCACTTCCATTCAATATCCAGAGCACTCCCACAATCCTGCATTTTCATGCAAGTTGGAAATTGAGGGTGTTTTCTCCTCAATAATCTTCTCAGAGAGGAGTCAATGGAACCAATAAATAAATCCAAGGGCAGCAAAGGCAGCATTGGTTAGAACAACATTTTAATATTTCAGCCCAACCCAGAGTGCTGCACTAAAAGGAGATAAAGAGATTCAAATCCAATCCAAATCCAAGCAGCACGAGGATAACTGGAACACACAAATGAAAGGGAGGGAACAGAGCACAAAGTCTGCAAGAATTGCAAATAACATCAAATATGTCCATAATCATTGCATCAAGCTGGAGAACCATTCCCAGTCATCCCAAAAATCCACCCTTGACAAAGCAATTGCAGCCCTGCTCTCATGTCCTTGTTCCCTGGAATGCTGTTCCTTGGCTTAGTGCAGGTTCTGCCTCAAAAGTGGGGTGGGATTAAAAACTCCTTCACCCTCTGCTGCCTTGTTCACAGGCAAGAGCTTTTAAACTTCCTATTTTCTTCCTCACTGGAAATGCTGTACGTGAAGTGGGGTTTTGCAAATCCTTTTCCCAATTACAAGAAAGCCTCAGGTGGCTTGGCAGGACATTTCCATTTGAATGCAAATAATCTAGGAAATATAGAACACAATGAAGTCATAAAAATATTGATATTTTTATTATAGCAGCATGCTGAAAGGAGAATTTATTAAATCATGTGAGCATATACCCACTCACAGTCCTTGGGCTCCTAGGGAACTGATCAATTCAGCATCAGAATATAGGAAATTTTTTAAAGTTTAGGTTCTGAAACAATTGGTGAAAGAAAAAAAAACCCAGGATGTATTTCCCATAAGTGAGGAAAAATATTTTCCAATGGTTGCAGGAAAAAAATTCACAAAAATACATAGATGATCTCTGCCTTAAGGGGCTTATGTTAAAAATTCCCTAAAATAATTATCCAGATTTCTGTGTATTAATACACTGCAGAACACACAAAGTCATTAAATCATTGTCTACCACATGAATTCATTAATTCGCTTCCTTCAGTGATGTAAACATATTAATTAGGGAAAAAGCCCACACCAGGAGCTGAACCCCTGATCTATATGCAAAGTTTAATAATCATTGTACCATGGTGATTAGAATGATTATGGGGATACTGTGAAGAATTCATTTGCAGCAGCTAAGCCAACGTCTTCACATTTGTTTGGAAAAACAATTATAGCTCTTAATTGGGAGCCATGCAATGATGACAGCAGTTATTTCAGTGATTGATTCTGAAATTAAAGAGAACTGGCAAATTAAATACCAGAATATCTTAGATTAGAAAATTGAAAGCTTTAGACAACTTGGAGCATATGTAAATCCTGAAATATGGCAAAATGCTAAGTCTAATACCCTAAAATAACAGCAAAACCTAAACCAACTTCAGCAAATATCAAAAAGGAATCGAGGAGAGGTACAGAAACACCAAAAACCAGCTGAATTCGTAGGAAGAATTCCTGAGAGTTGAGTGTTGCACCCAAATCTTTCAGTGTTGACGCATCCATGAAAGGGGAGACAGCAACCCAAAGAAATGATTTCATGTTATTAGAATTTGCTCACAGAATCCCACTGATTTCAGATTTAATCAGTCGTTATCTTCCAAAACAAGTGCTCACTTGAAGGCCAGGGCACTCCCTGTCCTTGAGGAGACTCCCCCTGGAGCAGAGAATTGTATTTCCCAGCCCGGCGTGGAAATCCTCCGGCACAAAACAGCTCCCGAGCAGCGGCAGGGTGTGGAGAGAGCTCTGGCAGGGCACTGACAAAATCCAGGGCAGATTTCCAGGGATGAAGTGTGAGTTTGCTCCAGTTTGTTACCTGGGGAACTGCCCTCGCTGCCAGGACCTCTGCAAATAAGCGGAAAGGGATAATTTTTATGCTGTGGTCCTTCAGGTAATTAACAAGGAGATGGTTGCCCTTGGTTTGGGCAGTGCCAGGAGCCCAAAATGAGCCCCTGGCAATTTCTGTATGGACCTTCCACCCAACAGAGGCCTTGGAATCACACCCAGAGATCAACACAAATAATAAAGGCTGAGGGGGTGGCTCTGATATAAAAACAGGAGAAGAAAATACCTGGTTGTGTAGTTTTAGGATTGCTGACCACCTAAAAAGTGGCATTAACAAACCCAAAACTTGCAGGCCTCAGTGGCTGAGTCCTTTATCCTTCCTTTAGCCCTCACGTGAGCAAGGAAAATTCAACCCTAGCATGACTAATGGCAAAGCCACAAAAATTCCCTTCCTGAAACACATAATATTTATTTTCTTTGAAAGAGAAATTGTATTTTGACATCTGTAAACAGCTGGGTAATGTTGCAGACACAATCCATTTTCTGCTTAGTGGACTAACGGGGACAAATGATGATTTAAAATAGCAGCATTCTCATCATTAAATGATCAGTCTCAGACTTGCTGTATAAAAACTTCCCTCTCAGCTTTTGTTCTGCCCTCTGAAGTGCAATCCTTCCTGATCTGCATCTCCACAGCATTTTTGTTGCCAAATTCATGATTAATCATTTGCAAGGACTGTAAAGCACATTCAGGTACCATTCATATTATTAAAAACAATGTAGTTGTAGACAAGGTATAAACCCCCCTCCTGACTGAATGGATAACTTTGTGTGAATAAGTTATAATTACTTTTGGTGGACATTTGGGTGAACACTGGTGACTAAAGTAAAGATTTCCAAAGAATACCATTATTGCTATCATTAAGATTGATGTAAGAAGCAGTCGTGTGTGAAAAATGATCTAATTTTGTGATATTTAACTACATTTTTGTCATTACAGGTATGCTACAGCACACTATTTAAGATAAATATGAATAGGCTCTGTAAATTATAAGCATAATTTGATTTTTTTCCCCTCAAAGGTGGAAGCAAAATGGCACAGATATTGATCTTACCATGAGTTATCACTACAGGTTGGTTGGAGGCAGCTTGGCAATCAATAACCCACATAAAAATCAGGATATTGGAACATACCAGTGTTTGGCCACAAATTCATTTGGAACAATTCTGAGCAGGAAGGCAAAGCTTCAATTTGCATGTAAGTTGGGAAGATCATATTTATCAGAGCATTATTTTCCTATTAATTCTGCACATGGACTGTAATTTATTGGGTAATTAAAGGATCATTGGGGATTCTGTCCAAAAGGTTTGACTTACTTCAGCACTGCTTATTCCTAAAAAACCCAAAATGCTCCTAGTAAATATTAATAACAAAACCAGACATCTGATGGCTGCTGCCCTCGGGAGCCAGAATAAAAAGCAGGACATTGAAAGGTCAAGGAAGATGAGCACAATTATCTTCACTTAATAAAGGTGTTCTCACCTTTTAGGACAGTGGTTTTGTTGTTATCCCACAGGTAGCTAAAGCTGAGGGGGGAACTGTTGCAAAAAGTTGGGCTTTGAGTTTTCTGTAGCTAATGAGCTCTAATTGAGACACAAAAACATTGTTCTCCTAATTGGCACACTGATTTTTTTTTTTTACATTACCAAAGAAACACTCTTTTTCCTTACACAATGTGTAAAAGTGTGAGCTACTCTCTGAAATATTTCATATTTCAGCTCCCTCAGGTCAAGCACGTTGTCTGTCTTGAGATGATTTAAAGTTTATTTCATCTTTGCTCCCCGTTTCACTTCTTCACAACTTCACAACCTTTTTCACAAGGTTTGGACGCGGTGACCGAGTTCTGTGAATGCCCTGGGGAGGGGGGGAACAACAGTGACAACCAAAAAACTCCACATATTCCCTCCAGCCCTTTTTTTTTTCCCAGTCTAAAGCTCAGAGCAGTCTGTTGCTGAGAGAAAGCAATTGTTTTCAAAGCTCATTAATAAAACATGTGACTAAAGCCAACCTTGTGTCACTATTTCAGACACCAGCAAACGGATTAATTATTAATCTTGTTCCATTTCTCATAGCAAACCTCGTGTCACAGGGGTTACACAAAGGAGACATCCGAGGTCAGGCTGGTTCACAGAGTCTCTTTCAGCAGAGCTGATCAAAAGGTGTATCACTGGTACCTCATTTAATAATGTTTTACCCTGAATTTCTCAAACAGCTTTGATTTCCAAGAGCTGGTCAAATGTAAAAAGAAAAAAATTTGATTCATTAGTTTAACACTTTTTCTGCTGAAACATTTTTTCAAGCCAGACTTCCTGTGTGGGAATTTTTTTCAAGATTTGGAGGTGAAAGTTGTTTAGCAACAGAACAAATTCCATTTCAGAAAGGAGCATGAATAGACAGCCACCTCAAAATTGTCCACGGAGTCTGTAATCCCCAAGGAACCCAGGCAGGCCAGGGAGGCAGCTGGGAAAAGACCTAAGGAAAGGGAATATCCTGAAATGAAGGCACAAACCAGGTGTAAAAAAAAAATTAAAATTGGGCAAACGAAAAAAAAAAGCAGGGAGGAGAAAGGAAAAACAGGAATATCTGTGAAAGAATGAAGGCTCTGGTGATTATTCAGAATTTTATATCAAGCAGTTCCTTTATTTAAGCTTTATACCCCCACCCAAACACTTCCCAAAGTTCCTGCAGGGAGCAGATCCCAGAGCTGGGTCTGGTTTGCCCCCAGCTCTCAGCCTGCTCCAGTCCTCCAGCTCTACCAGCACCACGGAATCCTAAATTTATCCCATAATCAAGCACACACCAGCGTGGTGTAGATATTTACATACCCAGTAGTGGTGACAGATATTTACATCCTTCCCCATGGAGAAGAGAGAGGACAGACAAATCAAAGGCTGTTATTTACACTGACAAGCACAAATTTACAGGAAAATGCTTCAATTTAGTGGCATCACTGCAGAACTGGGAGTTTTAAGTTGTCTTACAATAGGGAAAAAAACTCCACAGTACATGGAAAATGTCATAATGACCTGATGAGAATAGTGGAACAAATTACCTTGAAACTCTTATTTCACAGTCAACATTTCCTTGTTTCTTATTTTCATGTTGCCATCCAATTTAATTCTTTGTTTCAACCAATACTTCAGGCTGTATCTTAAAATCCAGGCAGGCAGGCACGTTGCTGTTATGACACCTTCATTCAACACCTCACAAAATGGGATTCTTCCCTGGACTAGAATGCCTGGCATATTATTGCAATCTCCCTGATAAAGAATTGAATCTAACCTATTATCCAAGTACCAGGGTTTATGTGTATTTGTCTCTTTACTACAGGGTAACTAACTCTGAGTTGGAGTTTGAATTAATGATACCTCCAGAAACCTATTCAACATGTCAACTTAATATGTGAAAAATACTTTTTTCCTCTGTTCAAGATAGGAAGTTCTCCGAGAAGCAAAATAAATGCGGGACGAGATTAGAAATATGTCTTCAGGTTCAGCTGGAGTTTGGTGCTTATCCTTTGTTAAAACCAGAGCTGTCAAAGGAAAGCTGCAGGAGGAATATTGCACAGAAGGCAGTGGCATAGATTATTAAAGCTCCAAGCTGAAAATGAGAGACAGCGTCGGGGAGAGGGAGCACGTAAATGCATTAGCGGGATGCAGGGATGGCAGGCCCTTGGCATCCTGCACAAGGGCTGTTTTGTCATAAATAAACTTGAAAGCTCCCCATAAATCCTGCACGTCTGCTGCTCGCTGCCAGCAGTACACTTGGAGCAGCCCACGTGCGTTTTGCAGGAGCTGGAGTTGTTGAGGTGGAAGCTGTTGTGAAGCTTTGGTGTCAGGCCTCGGCTTGTGCAGCCAGAGCCAAGCCCAGCAGCAGGGCCCTTGTCCAGGCTGGAGGCTGCAGTCATGGCCTGCCACCCACAGGGCTCTTCCCCTTCCAGGTCAGCGGGGACACCCAGCACAAGGTCACCTGGAGCACTTCAGCTCAGCCAAAGGGAAGTCAAAGGCCTGGGGAGGTCATCTTGGAACTAGGCCCGAGTCAGCTTGAGGGAAGAGATGAGGACATGAGAGCTGTTCCTTCAGATTTTACATGACTTAGAATCACAGAATCAGTACAGGGGACAGTTTTAAGCTGCACCAGGTGAAGTTTAGGCTGGACATTGGGAAAAAGTTCTTCACAGAAAGAGTGGTTGGGCATTGGGATGGGCTGCCCAGGGAGGTGGTGGAGTCACCATCCCCAGAGGTGTTTAAAAAAGACTGGATGAGGCACTCAGTGCCACGGTGTAGCTCATAAGGTGGTGTTAGGTTGGAGGTCTTTTCCATCTTTAATCACAGAATCCCAAAATCACAGAATTAACAGGGTTGGAAAAGACCTTTGAGATCATCAAGTCCAGCCTTTTCCCAATCTCCCCCTGCTCATAAACCACATCACAAAATGCCACATCTACTCATTTTTTGAACGCTTCCAAGGATGGGGACTCCATTACTTCCATGAGCAACCAGTTCCAAAGCTTGGCCACTCTTTCAGTGATGAAATTCTTCCTAAGGCATTTTTGTTTAAGGCAGCTCATGCCTTAAAAAAAGACAAACAAAAAACCTGTTAGGGAAAATTGCTTCAGTATGGCTTCAACCAGAACTATCTCCCAAGGCACACAGGGGATTTGCTTTAATTATTTCCTCAGTTTTAAGCAAAAATAACTGTGTGCAAACAACTGGTCTTGAGGGAAATCCCCACACAGGCTGCATGAAACAGCCTGTCCAGGACTGTTACTTGTTCTTTTAGTTCTCAAACACATCTACAGCAGAGGCATTAAGGGATATGCAGGAGAAGTAAGAAGTGCAGTTAAACAAACTAGAATAAAAAAGGACTCCACAATGAAAAAGAATCAAATGCAAACCTAATTCATAATTATTCAGGGCATAAACCCAGAAAATTCAGTATTAATTGAAAGCATCTTGCTGCTTGGGGATCTTAAATTAGATTCTCAGTCAAATTATTCTACCCTTGATGAGAAAAGTCATGATGATTGCAGCTTTCTCAGACCTGAAATTCTGAGAAACAATGACAACAATCTAAATTCATGCCTAGAATTGGTCACTTTGCCCTGAACCCCACAGGAGAGCACACAGTGGAGCCATTATTTTAAAGTTCCCCACAATGCTACAGACCCAGGAAGGATTTCTCCTTGGAGTTTCTGGGCTCCAACCACATTCTCCTGGCTTTCAAAGCGGTGCTCAAGGGTTTTGCTTGGTGCTTATTCTCGACAGCATTTTCCTGACACTGCCACCCTCCCTGCTCTTGGCCAGTGGTGATGTGCTCACAGCAGTGTGCCTGAGAGTGACAGTGCTGGAGCACTTGGAATGAAATCTGCAGCTCCCAAGAGCTTCCATGTGCTTTTTGTCAGAGACAGAAGACACAGTTTTGCTGAAATAACAAATTAGAGGCAATAATTTCCTCCTGGACTGAGTTTTTGCCATTCCGAAACACAAAAATAACAGTCCATCATTAGCATTTAACCATTTCAGGGAGGAATATATTAAACCCAATCAAACCCATTTAGTGTTTGCTGGATGGTGACAGGCTGAGCTTTAGCAGAGCCCTGTTGGAGGGGCTGGCTGGGAGATGCTCAGCCAGCATGAAAGCCCACTTTTCATCTGATTACTTCATCGTGTTATTTACCTTTGAGCGCACACAAATTACAGAAACATCACAAAGCAATCCAGCAGCCTCAGGATGTCATAACCCTTTTCACTGGCAGTGTATGCTTTGAAACAGAAAATGGAAAAATCAATAGGCTTGGATCAGATAGGCTGAATTTGCTAAGTCTGGACATGCATGAATTTAAGGCTAAATGGCACCTACACTTCTGGCTGGGTTGTGTTGTGGTGCTGTGTGTGTCCAGAAATCCCTCTGTAACAATTGTATTTGATTAAAAGGTGTGCTAGCTGTTGTAACTACCACCTGGAGTAAAGCTCTCTGGGTCTTTAAGCTGATTGTTAATTCATCACAGCACATGAGGGCTGGAATGCTGATCAGGCTCCCTGAGAGTTGGATTGCAGGAATGAACTCTGGCAGTGCCTTTCTTTCTCAAAAGGAGGCATAAACTGCTCAGTTCAGCACTCAACAGGCACTCAGGGATGACCAGCTGATAACTGAAGAGCAGGAAGGAGGAAGAGCTCAGCTTGCCAGTGCCAGGAAAAGTTCATCATCAAAAATACATCCCCAGAAGTTGGACTTGGTTTTCTAAATTCCCTTTCCCCCTTTAGGGACATATCAGGTAAAGCCACAGACCTGCCTCTATCTACAGAGAATCATGGAATGGCCTGGTTGGAAGGGACATCAAAGATCATCCAGTTCCATCCTCTGCCACCTTTCACTACCCTAGATTGCTCCAAGCCCTGTCCAGCCTGACCTTGGGCACTGCCAGGGATCCAGGGGCGGCCACAGCTGCTCTGGGCACCCTGTACCAGGGCCTCTCCACCCTCCCAGGGAGGAATTTCTTCCCAGTATCTCACCTAACCCGGCCCTCTGACAGTTTGAAGCCACTCCCCCTTGTCTTGTCCCTCCAGGACCTTTCCAAAGTCTCTCTCCATCTTTCTTGTAGCTCCCTTCAGGCACTGGAAGGCCACAGTGAGGGCACCCCAAAGTTTCTCTTCTCCAGGCTGAACAATCCCAATTCTCTCAGTCTCTATCCTCATTCTAGCACCACTGTCTACCCTACACATGCTGAGTAATGCACTGACCCCACCTCTCTATTTTAAAAGGGTACTTCTATATAATCCTAGAATGGTTTGGGAGGGACCTTAAAGCTCATCTCATTCCAACCCCACTACCTCTGATGCAGACACCCACCTCAACTGCAGATATGTGGAGAATCAGCCATAAAATTCTCCTTTGCATGCTCTGCACAGCCCTCCTGGTGATCCTGGTAACATCTCCCAGTCTGCATCTTCCCTTCAGCGGGTGAGGAATAAATGCAACCTGCAGTGGGAACTCTTGCTGTGGATCGATCCTGTCTGGAGGATGGAAGTGCTGCTGTCATCTCTTCCACATGTCACTAAACAGGCTCACAGCTCACAATTGCCTTTTGGACTTTAAAGCACAGGTAGAATCCAATATCACTGCAGCAGCAGCAGCCACCCTCCCTGGTGTGGGGAGCTGAGGGCCAGGTTCTGAGTGGAATGAGTTACAGAAAATAAACCCTGTATTTTGTCAAAATTCTGCTTGGAGTGAAAAGAAAGAGAACTTTCATTTATCACTTCTGGTTGTTATGGACTCTCTGTACCAATGCTCCAGCTCTCTGCAGCAGTTCCTGTGGCAGGAGACCACACCAAGGTCTTTGCTTAATGGATGCTCTCCATGGAGCAGACCCAGCAGCCTCAGGCATGTTTTCCTCTCTTGCCCCTCTACTTCACAGAGTTTCCTCAGAAAATCAGGAAAAGCCTGGTGAGAACCATTGTTGTAAGGAATATGACATTTCCAGGAATAACAGCCCCAACTCTCCCAGCTGTCTTCACAGGAGAAGTGCTCCAGCTCTATGATCAACTTGGTGGTCTCCTCTGGGCTGGTTCCAACAGGGAGGGGTCTCTAAGGGGTCACTGTCCTGCTCTACCCACCCCAAACTGGGGCACTGGGCATCCTTCAAGGCCACTTTGAGCAGAACACATGCAGAGAACCCTCAAAAGTGATGCAATTTAATCTCTCCACGACCAAAACCTCTGCAAGACCTCACCACGCTCAGCTCATCTTCCCGTATCCCCACTGAGCTTCCCGGTGTTCATTTCTCTGCAGAATTCTGTGCACTCAGAGCCTCTCACAGGCTGCAGGAGCAGCAGGAACCAGCACTCAGCAGTGATGAAGCAGGAAGCCTGGAAGGGTTTCACCTGCCTGCTGACAGGACCAGGCAGGGTGATAATAGAACTTCTATTTTAAAACTCTGATATCGCAAGAATAGGATTATGCAAATCTCCTGACATTCCTGAAGACACAAAGAGCAGCCTGGAATCTTAAAAGCAGAAGACCTGGGTGTATCTCCATAAGGAAGGGGGTTTGCTTTCTCCACCATTCCCTCTTTTAGTCTCTGTGCATTCTCAGAGCCCATGTGATGTGCATTGACACCAAGTGCTGTCACGGCCTCCTCCCTCCTGTTAAACACACCCTGAAGCTGATGGGAGCAACATTCCCTGTTTATTTTATGTTGTAGGAGACCAGGCACATCAGAAATTCCACTTTTCTGCCCCTTCAACATCTCTCTCAGAGTTGAAACCTCTCTCAGAGTACTTAACCACTGTGTTCAAGGCTCTGCCCTATCAGCACTTGGTTAAAGCTGCTTTATTCCAGGTTAGCTCCTTAGACTTTTATTATAAAAGGAGGTTTTTTTATCTGTGAAACAGAGATCTACATTGCAGAGAGGTTGTAAGGAGCATTACAGGCAGTGAACCAGGCAGATAAAGTAGTAATAGGGAACATAGAAGTATTTGAAGATTATCTTTTAGTTCTATATTACTTACTCTTCTTTAGGTCCTTTAAAAGTGTTTATCCTAAATCAACCCATTGCCAGTTGTATTGGAAAAGCAATATACGTGATTGAGATATGGTGGGGAACAAAGCAGCCACAGGTCCCGGAGCTGTTAGATTCTGATTGATAAAATTTAATACTTGGGAAGGATAAAACCAGTCTATGTTTGCAGTCTGGGTGATTTGCTATGTTATCTGCTCTCCTTTCATTACAGACAAGATGATGTAGATTCCAATAAATTATTGAGTGAAATATCCATGATGTTCACATGAGATTCTTCATTTTTTGGCATGACAAAAAAAGTTACGGTGGAGGTTTACAAGGGAAAAAAATTACTAAATTATTTGGAATAAATTATTGGCTTTTTTCCTAATAAAAATAATGAAATTAATTGATCAGTTATTTTTGCAGTGAAGGTTGATCCTGTGTAATGTTTTAAGCAGATAAACTTGTCTGTTCTGTAGCTGATATTGGAGAAGGAGGAACAGCGTGTGACATTTGGACTTTTCATGGAGTGAAGGAATGAGGTCACAGGCGTTGCTTTTCTCAACAGTAAAACCACATCTGGCACAGAGAATGCAGTGAGCTGTAAATATCCATTTCTAAATGCTACAGCAGGAAAAAATAATGTAACCTACACCTGAAATCCCACTGACAAGATTCACATCCAAAAATCCCCTACATCGACCGCTCGGGTAAATCTTGAAATTCCCATTGGAAAGAATTCTGTGAGGGCTTTGCAGCTGGAATGAGGGAGGTAAAGAAGGGGCTGGGAGTAACTCAGGGTAATTCTACAAGAAGTAACTCTGTGCTGGATCAAGATCTCCAAAGGGCTGGGCAGGAATTTGGGAAGGGCTGAAACGGACATTGTCAGCAGTGGGTGAGAGCTCTTTCTTCCTTGCCACTTTTCCTCTCTTCCTTGCCACTTTTCCTCTCTTCCTTGCCACTTTTCCTCTCTTCCTTGCCATTTTTTACTGTATGGATTAGGAGCCTTGATTATTATTTTGCTGGTAGAAGCATTATAAAAAGAACTAGTGGCCTAAAGTGGGACTTTATCCACTTTATCCATCAGAACCCAGGACAGGGATGCCAGCGGTCCTTCCTGCAGGACCAGGGTGCAGCTACATGTCCCCAACAACAAGGTCAAGGGCTGAGGGAAGGGACAAGTTCCTGAACCATCTCCTCGTAGTAAAAACAGGTTGCTGAGGGAGCAGTGGGAAATATGAAGGAGAAGAGGGTTTGGGTAAGAATTAACCCCCTGCCAAAAGGGCATTTGCCAGAGCAGCCAGGGCTGTGTCCCGTGGAAGTCGGGCGCATCGGTGGAGCTGTGGCAGGGATAAATCCGACCCTTGAGGTTCAGCCCAGGAAGAGAAATCTGTCCTTAAGAGCTCTCCAATCTGGAGAAAACTCCTGCAGACGGCGAAGTGACTCTGGTGATGACAGGTGACAAATGAACTGTGCCGTGACAAGTGAGAAAACTGTTCAGGAATATAAAATATTAACCATATATTCCCTCTGTGCCCCTCCCTGGGAGAGGGGCAGCTCCTCAGCTGTGCCTCTGGCCTGCAGATGGGCTTTGGAGCAGGAGCCCTAAGGCTGTGTCAACACTTACTGCTCAGAGCAAGTCCTGTGCTCAGCTCAGAAGAGAAATTTAATATTTTATGCTGCTAACTCTGTAAAAGCAGGGGAAAAAATAACAAAGGCCAGATGTAGACCAGCTCTACAGCTTCCCAGCATATGTTTCTGTGCTCTGGGTTTGTTGGTGCATGAACAAAAATCAAGCCAGCTCAGGGTTTTTCCCCCCTCACCTCGCCCTCCCTGTTTAATTTAATTGTGACCTTCCACTTTTTTCCTCTAGAGAAGCTTGATATTACTTTGTAAAGGGCATTTTCACTCTTTAATTGAATAAGACAATCAGACTCTGGCAGAAATTATTGTTCCCCACCTTGAAAATTAGTGCCTGGATTGGCCATTCAGATCATTTAAGCTGAATTGAGGACTCGGGGCCTGTGTTCATCCTGAAGTGTAAATTGCAGGTCCTTTCCCTTGGAAGCTCCAAAGTAATTTAACTAAATAAGGAAGCACTGATGAAGGTCCTTGGATGATTACACAGCTTTGGAGAAGGACAGGACCCAGTGATTGTGGTTTTTCCTCTCTTTTTGACAAGCAGCTCCATCAGGGAGTTTTGGGGGACAGGGCAGGACCTTTACCCACTCTGGGATGCAGTGCTCCCCTAAGGTGGAAATGAGAACAAAAGTGGGAATTCCAGTGGATTTTTAACCTGTCCTGGTGAAAGGAGACACTCAGGCATTGCCCAGGATGCTCCTGGCTCACTCAGCTCCAAATCTTCCAGACCTGTGGTGTTAAAGGCTCACGAGTGCTTCAAATGGAGCAGGGGAGCTCTGCAGGTGTTGAGGAGAAAATCCAAGTATTTAAAAGGCAGGAAATGGGAAATACTAAGCAGCTTTCAGACACCTTAATTAGAGATAACACCGCTCTTAATCTCAGAATTGAATTCATAGAAAATCAATTAGAACATTTAAAAAATTGAGATTAGATGCTAACGGGAAAAGATTAATGTATTGACAGTATTATCAAGACAAAGGAACTGTCAGAGGGTTTGTTCAGCAAGTTTAGTGCAGTTTGGAAAGCTGAAAAAGAGAGTTTACTTTGCAGTGGAAGTTGTAGGGAAGGAGATTAGCCATTCCTTTGGGAGATATTTGGAGAAAGAAGGATATTTCCATAACACACACCCTGTAGTATCCAGGCTGCAAGAGATTGGTGCTCATGTCCTACAAGGCAATTCAGTACAAAAATACTCAGGGACTGATGTCCAAGAGGGGTCTGGGGCGATCTGGATAGGCACAGCCTGTAGCTAAAAAGGCTTTAACCCCAAATTTTTTGGGACTTCCTTTATGTGAGAGAAGAAAGAACAAACCCAAAATCCGGAAGTATGGGGCCTTCCAGAATTTGAGATAATTTCAAAGATTCAATAGGCTATATTTTTATTAACTGTAGTTATAACACACCCAAATTCTCTGATTCAGGCACCAAATTCAGACCCAAATGGGGCCCCTAATTCATTACAGCCAGAGCGAAGGAAGGTAACTGTTGTCAGCTGATAACACAGGTGCTGGAAATACTCACAGCAAATCATAACCAGGAGCTTCCCTGGAAAAGTGCTGAGCTTGTCCTTTGCACCCCATTTCCCTGGGAGGAAATTCCTGTTGTGCTGCATCACTGCAGGGACACCTCTCCTATTGCAATATATCACAGGCAATAAGAGACAGGAAAAAAAAGGGAACAGAAGTGATCTATCACAATTTGACACAGGCACATGGAAATGTGAGGAATTGTATTGATTTGTCCTCAGGAGCGTGGCTAATTTGTAAGGAGCTCTTACTCCTCATGCCTTAACATTCACTGCACATTTCAATACCAAGTAATTACACCCATTATATTTGGGATTATGTAATGACAAAACATTTATGAGGGGAAAAAAAAAAATCAAAAGTTCAAGAAAGCATGAAATCACATTAATTCAGATGAACTGTGGTAATTATGCAAGGTGATAAATTGGAGTTTCTCTAATTGTCTGTAACAATTTCATATATTAAAACACCCAAGTTTCCTTGGTTTTCTTGGATAAGTTCTATGCTCCTTCTTAAGATGGAGTGGTTTGGAATGGATGGGTTTGGGTAGACTGTCCCTGAGCAGGTTCAGGAATTTCAAACACGACTGGGAGGTTGAAATGAAGTTGCTGCTTGTGATTTGGTTTTTGTTCCTATCCAACATATTTAAGAAGCAGTTCTGTAATGCCAGGAAAACTTTCACTCTGTTGTGTAGTTAAATCTCCTACTCCGACACCTGTAAGGCAGGATTATATCAAAATAAACCAAACAAAAAACCCAGATGTGTGGGTAATACTGGGGAAATTAGAATAAATATATTAATGAGCAGTCAGCAACTGGATGTTGCTTGGAGCAACCTGGTCTAGTGGAAGGTGTCCCTGCCCATGGCAGGGGGTGGAACAGGATGGGCTTTAAGGCCCCTTCCAACCCAAAGCACCCTGGGATTTATGATTATCTCTATTATTATGAGCCTTAAAACATTAAGGAAAAAAATAATATATAGCTGAACCTATTAATTAACCTATTAATTAATGGAATTGCTTCAGCAGGAAAGATTTCTGTCCATCACTTCCATTTTGTTTTTGTCTCCAGAGACCATTTTTTCAGGCAAACACTTCACCCAGCCTGGGTTTGCTTCTCTCACTGGCAGGTTTGTGCTCAGCAAAGTGACACCGAGGGTCACCTTCATCCAACAGTGATATTCTTCTTAACCTCTGGTTTTATTCTGTTTAAAATCTACCTGGAAGACTTTCAGGCCATAAATCAGGATAAAGGCAGGTTGGATGGGGCTTGGAGCAGCCTGGGATAGTGGCAGGTGCCCCTGCCCATGGCAGGGGTGGAATGGGATGGGCTTGCAGGTCCTTCCAACCCAAACCTTCTGTAATTCCATGATAACATCCTTGATCCCAGAGGGTAAAGTTGGGTTACACCAGGTGAAAAATACTCTGACCCATTCCTTCTCCCCATTCCTCCCTTCATTCCTGGCGAGGAGCTGACAGCCTCCTCCACCTCAAGAATCCCTGCTGCCACGGGAGAAAGCCGTGCCATCCCCTAACTCCATCCCACAAAATGCCATATGTTTGGGGTGCTGTGAGCTCAGCCCCTCCTCGCTCAGCTCTGCAACGTTCCCAGTGGAGACGAGGCCGTGCCACGTGCAGCTGAGTCCCTACATTCCCACTCTTCCCTGGGAAGGATCACTTGTGCATCTGAGCATCTTGCTTGGCCTCCACGACCTCATTATCACATCCAACTGATTAATCGTGCTCTACCAAGAGCAGTCTGCCAACATGCACAGATCCAGGGGAAAAAAAAGTGGGTTTTTTTTGTTAAAACTCGCAGCTGAGAGAGCAATGGAGTGTGAGGGAACTCGTTGTTCTTCAAGTGAGATAAATACAGACAAAGAATGAAAGGAATTATGTAGGAACTAGGTGATAATTTATTTATAGATCTCTGCAGAAACACTGAAGTTAGCAAATATACCATCTGTTAAATAGTCATCTTATTCCTAAGTGCATATTAGCAATCTAAATGTGTGCCAAACACCTGATCTTAGCCTTCTTAGTTGATACTCTTTTTGACAAGCAACATTCTGCTTTATTAGGTTATGTCATGTTACGTTACAGAGCTGTGCTAGGGAACAGGAGCTGGAAGAACACAGTGGTTGTGCTCTCTCGGTGTAAATGAACACCCAGGACAAGGAGAAGGGGTTTTGACAGCAGCCAGAATTTCAGAATAACAAGAACAAAGTAGAATATCTGTATTTATATCCTCAGGTAACTTTTTTTCTATATATATATACACTTATCACATTTCAAATTGCAATAAAGAATTTAAAATACAACCCCATAGGTTGGGAAATAGATGGAGAAATCTTTGTGGCTAGAACAAACATTATTTCTGAAGGTCCACCTCTTCCCTCTCTCATCCACCTGGACTGCAAAGCAAAAGTAGATTATTTTATAGCTCATTATTGAACCATTTGAATGCGGTGTCACAACATTCCATGGGAGATGCTGCCTGCCTGGAGGAAGAGTCCAATAAAGATGGAAACAGAAGCAACACACTCTACTAATGAATTCTCTTTATCAATTTCGCCCTGGTTCGCTCTTTCAGAGGTTTGGGGTTCTTTTGTTCTTCAGTGATTCTTTATTACAGAAAGAGGCACTGAATAAATTCACTTTGTACAATTATCTACCAAAATCAATCAAAGCAAAAGATCATTTCTGGTCTGGCCTGTGAAATTTTGGGGAGGTGAGGGTTTTTAAAGGATGCAGAGTGATGAAGATCTTGGAGTTAAGCAGTGGAATGGATTCTTTAAAGAAAATGCCTTTTCCTAAAGGTCTTTAAAAATTGGGTTAAATAAGGACATTGCATATTTGTCCCTGTCATGGGTGAGATGAAGAGATTAAGTGATGATTTATGTGCCTCCACAGCTGCTTTTTTATACCTATGATTAATAAGCATAAAGGGATAGAAATCTCCTCTCCCTCACTGGAAAATCCGAGTTGCTTTGTAAAACAAAACTACAAACACGCCATGAAAGAGCCCAAACTTCTGCCAACGGATTTTGATCCTCAAGGTTGAAAAGTGGAGACTGAAAAGGCACAGCCAACTTCTTCCCCACATGGATTCAGCTGAAAGGGAGTGGGTTTAGATGGGATATTGGGCAGGAATTGTTCCCTGGGAGGGTGGGCAGCCCTGGCACAGGGTGCCCAGAGGGTCCCTGGATCCCTGGCAGTGCCCAAGGCCAGGCTGGACATTGGGGCTTGGAGCACCCTGGGATGGTGGAAGGTGCCTCAGGGGTGGGGCTGGATGAGCTTCAAAGCCCCTTCCAACCAAACCATTCCATGGTTCCATTACCCAATCAAAAATGGTCCTGCTCCCTGTAAAACAGTGGATCCCTAAGAGATCTCATCCTCCTGCTTTTAATTATTCAAGTCAGGGACACTCGTCATGGTTTTAATGGAGAGACACGGACAGGTGACACAGCACCTAAAATGAGAGTAAAACTGATAACATGACATATTGTGTCATTAAACTAAAAATTGCTACCAGCAGCTCATTACTTTCCAGAATCTATTCCCATTTCAGAGCGAGGTATTACACAGTTAATTCTCAATTGTCAGGAAAACCTTTTCCTCCTGCTGCACTGCGCTTCCTTTATTTTTTCTCCCTCCTTTCTCGGATGTCTCATAACAACTGAAATTTTGTTCTCAGCAAAAAAATATAGGGCTGATTTCCCACAGTGAAAATATTGGGAAGAATTACTTAGACCACACAGATTTTTCATACTGCCCCAGAGTTTTTTTGGGGGGGTTAACTCTGTTTTTAAGTGGAAATTGCAATTTTTTTCGTATTAGCAGCTGGGGGAAAGAGACAGGAAAGGGAGCTGTGACCATTTCTGTTTTTAGCACCTGAATCCTAAAAAAACCCCGAATTTTTACATCTTTCTAATATTTTTTTAAAATTTAGTATAATAAATATGAGAATTTGAGTGTCTCTTTCACCCTTGTCCCAGGACACAAAGCCTCAGACCAGGCACCCCAAGCAAATCTTGACAGAAATTCCAGGCACCACTTTTCCACACAAATATTTGGTGCTGGCTTTTTCTTCTCAGAAAACAATTGCCAGGAAAGAAAGAAAATGTGGTACATTTTCTCAGATGAAATTTTCAAAATGAATAAATAAATCCACAAATTCAGAGACTGGACTAAGTATGAAGCCAAACTCTAATTAATCATATTACACCCATCTACTATTTTGTCTTTTATTTACAATTACAGCATGGAATACAACTAAATAAATGATTTTTTTTTCTATTTTTCTTAGCCTTTCTTGTGTTTTTTTCCCCCTTGGACTACCCATAATCCAAGGCAGGGCTGTAGCCAGCAGGCAATTAAAAGAACATCAGAGTTTAAAACCCTTTCCCCGTGTATTGACAGGCCCCATCTATTGTGCTATGACAGCACGAGGAGGTGCTACAGGTGCTTAATTCAATCCAGCCCCCTCTGAGCAGACAATGTCTTCATAGGAGACCAATATCCACGAGATGAAGAGGAGGAAAAGAAAAATTAACTGTGTAAAGTTCAGCTAAGGGGGAGAAAATTGATATATTGACATAAATAGCTGAGGCTGTACAGGTAGTAATCGTTATTGCTCTGACCAACGAGGGCTGTTCCTCTCTGTTGAACTCTGGCTCAGGTTGGTGTTCAGCTGATGAAAAATGGAACAATTGTTTGAAACAAGAATCTGCAGCAAGGTAAATAAAATGAGCTTAGGGCAGACAGTTTACAGCTCTGTGGTATAAAGAGGTTTAAGGGGAAGGTGATATTTATTGTATTAAAGCGTATTTTGAATGTGTTTCGAGCAATCATTTCCCAAATGACTCTAAGAAAATGGGAAGGCTTCTCATTAGGATGAGAACTGGATCAAAAACAAAATAATCTCTCTTTTTTTTTTAAAGCTCATCTATTGTGCAATATTTTGTAATTGAATTAACGGGAATCAGGCTGATAATTCTTCAACATCTCAGTGAAACGTGAGGAAGCAGCAGATTGAGTGTGGTGTTAAGACACATGGTGAAAAATGGACATTAAGAGTCATAAAAATCACCTGTGGGAGATGGGCACGGACAGGAGATTTCCCACTGAAAGTCCCCTCTTCCTCCCCTTTAAAACCAGTGCTAAAGCTCATGGCAATGAAAACATATCCAAGCACTGCAGCCAGTTTAGGCCAGACCAGAATCTTAAAGAAAACAACATGTTTTTATCATCATTTAAACCTACACTCTGTGGGAGTCCTGCTGATCTTTAATTATCGCTTGTATATATAGAACACAGCTGTTCTCTCTTCCCATAGAAAAGGATACACTACAAAATGCATTTTTTCCCAACTCATGTAGATTAAGTCTTGCAAATTCCAAAAAATGATGCTGGAAAAAGTCGTGGAATAATAGACTGGCTTTGCAAATAGAAATTGTAAACACAAATTCCCAGAGTTGCAGTAGAACTGCTGTAGGAATGAATATTTTGTGAATGCCAAAGGACTCAGTAATGGTTGGACTGGGTGATCTGGGAGGTCTTGTCCAACCTTAATGCTCCTGTAATTCCATGATATCAGGTTGGGCGAGCTATTTTTGCATACGATTTCTCAATGAAATGAAATTCTTCCAATAGGAGACTGTTCTTGAGTTAATAAATAGGATAAATTGGGCTGCAGTTAGGAATAAATCTGACAGATAATAACCAGGCCCTGTTTTCTCCTTCTCCCTCAAGACCTGGAGAACTTCGAGACGAGACCGAGAAGCCCGGTGTCAGTGAGAGAGGGACAAGGAGTGGTCCTGCTCTGTGGAACTCCCCCCCACCACGGAGGTACGATGGGGGTCAGCCCGGGCAGCCCCTGCTCTGCCTCAGGAGAAGCAGAATGCCCTGTGGGATTAGCACTGGAGTTTGATTGTGCATCAGTTGTTGTGATTATTATCGATTACAACAAATTTGGATTTTGTTTCTTCAAAAGACGCTGAGTTCACTTTTTTTTAGGGTCGTTTTTTATTATTTTGTCAGGGAGTAGAACCTGTCATTCCTTGGGACACAGCAAGGACAGCATGGAGGTCTCCAAGACCCTCTGCTGACGTTCCTGGTTATCCCAGGGCCTTGGTCCTCATGGAATGGCAGAAAAGCAGCCCTCAGCAATTCTTCCTAACCCAAAACGACTCCAGGTCTGCATGGAATGGCTCCTTTCCCCTTTAGTGCTTGCTGCTGCAGTGCCCCTGTTTGAATCCTGCATCAGACACATTGGATTGTCTTGAAGGTTTGGCTTCTGCTCTTGAATCCCTGATTTTATTCCTTCCTGAGAATCAGAGAATAATTTAGATTGGAAGGGGCTTCTGGGGAGGTGAACTGCCTGATTAAAGGAGAGCCTAGATCAGGTGTCATAGTAATTGTCAGTGCTTCAGATGGAGAATGAAAAGGAGTTTTCTGAGGAATTATTTGGGGCTGCTCACCATAGGACCCTGGACATCTTCCTTTCTGGGTGGGGTAAATCCAGGTGAAAATTTCACCCAAGTAAAGCAAATATTTATTAATAGAGGGGAAATATCAATTACATAGTTACCAAATTGTCTTGTTCTGGTCTTAAAGAATGAGCAGCTCTTGGATGACTGACATCCTGCTTTTGGCAGCAGTGGCCACACATCCACAGGAGCTGCAGTTTTCCAGTCCTGCTCCCAGTCCTCAATCCTTCTTAAAGAAACAGAGTTATAAGCCAAACTCCCAGGAGAAGGTAAATAGTGATGTAGGAAGAGGATGCAGTATTTCAGAGAGGGAGAAAAACCCATCAATCTATAGGAACCCCTCCAGTCCTATCGAGAGGAAGTGTCAGTTCACTGGGTGTTTACAGCCATGTGAAAGGAGAATATAATCAAGGAGATGGAGGGAAACATGGTCCTTAAGGGCACAAAAGGCTTCAAAGAGTTCCTCAAATGTATCAGTGGGACAGGCAGAAAGACAACACATCCATCCTGCAGCCAGTGAACTATCTATTTCCCTCCTGCTGCAGGGTAAAATTATGATTTGACAAATAGGAAGGAGGAGAAGAAAACATTCAGAACAAATAAATAGTTACCAGGTGAGTTCCCCCCAGATTAATTGAACTGACAAAATGGTATCCACGAGCAAAGCCTTTCCCAGAGGGTTCCTGCAGCTGGGGCTGGGAGCTGCTGACCAACAGGCCTGGAAAATCCATTCCTTGAAATAGTAATTCCCCAGAGAACAGAGCCTGAGTCCTTTTGTCATCCCCAAACACTCTGTTCAGGATCCAAAATTATATGCTGTGGGGATGGAGTACATGTGAGCCATGATAAGTCAGAGACTATTTCAGGATGCTTGGGAAGCTGGGTTTTTTTGAAAAGGATTGGATATTTAGGGTTTTTTTTAAATTGAAACCCTTGCCTCCACCTCACAATACCTACAGGAGGAAGGATTACAAACTGTGCTTCCAGCTCACATTACCAGAGTTCTGTGCAGCACTTTAAATGTGTCAGGAATTAGAGAGATGTCAAGGAATTTGGAAGATAAGCCTTACCAGCAGGGAAAGAGTTGCCTTTCCTGTGATGTAATGACTTGAAGGAAGACAGGAACCCTCTGTACAGCAGTTGTTTGAAGCAGCTGCTATTAATATAGGAAATTTGAAATAGGAAGCACTGGGTAAAACCTCCTGCCAACCTCTAAAAGTCAGGATAACAATAGAAGAAGAGGAATAGAAATAATAGAATTGAAAACAAGGAGGATTCATTAATTCATTTCCTCCCATATAACATCAAGAAGATGGAACGAGAGCTACAGAAGTGTTTCTACCACCCATGGTCTCGAGGGAAGAGTCTCACTTCTCTTTCTAGCCAAGTTTATCTGGTCCTGCACCACAGCACTGGAGTTAAACCTCCTGCTCACAGGAAAACTCTGCAGAGCTCACCAGGACTCTCAGCTGCTTATCAGACACCAAAAGTGTTGGTCCATGGTCAAATATATTTAAAATATTTAAAGCTCAATTGGAATTAAACTTAATTTTCCAATACAGTTAACAAGGAAAGATGTGCTGCTTCTTTTTTGTGTGCTGGTTTCTTAGCTGAGAGCACTGCTAACCTATTTTTGTACCAGAGAAATGAGTGATTCATTTAAATAGAGGATAAAAATATATTAGTCAGCTATAAACCAAAAACAAACAAACAAACCCCACCAAGCAAACAAACAAATGTACAAAAAGGCTGCTCCAGCAGCTTTCACATCAGCTTTAAACCTTCTCAGAGAACAAAGAGAGAATTCCATATTACTGTGAACTAATATTAGGACTTTCAGGATTGATCAAACACGAGCAGGAAAGGAAAACACCCACCCAAGTTTATATCCTAGATCAATTAGGACATTAAAAATTACAGTTAACAGACAAAAAAAAAATAAAAAATATCACAGCCTGTAATTAGTTTTTTAAAGCAAGAGCAGGGCTGCCCCAGGTTACCTGACCCACCCCAAACCCTTTATTCCCCCAGCCTGCCCCTCCTCACTCATTTATGCCCTGGTGTCTCTGTTGTTATTTATGAGGCTCATTACCACACCTTGCAGAGTTCAGCTCTGCCATCCCTCTCCTTGTTAGTGAGGCTCAGCAGGGCAGCAGGGACCAGGCCAGCTGGATTTTTTCCTGAACCTCATCCCATCTCTGCTTTCAGGTCTTTAGGTCAGCCCTTTCCCCCTGTGTAATCAACATATAGTAATATTTTACTAGTGAAAAAAAAGTGGTTTATAGAGAGCTCTGAGGTAGGGAAAGGCATGGGGGGAGGAGGTTGGAAGAAGCTTTAATTTCTGCAGCTACACATGAGCTTGACCTGCCTGTGCTTGAGAAGCTGCTGCCTAAATGGTAATACTTGACACAAGACTGCGGGGTGGACTGTTGTTCATTTATTTCCTTAGAAGTGAAGCCTGATCTAAAGGCTGTTTCCTCCGAGCTGGCTCCCTGCAGGGCTTTAAGGAAGTTGCTAATCTTGTTAGGAGCAGCAGGATCACTCTGCATTTGCATTTATCTGTGCAGAAGAGCTGCCAGGGCTGGGAGTGGGACGGAGGCTCTGGGCTTTCCTGAGTGCTGACATTGCTGTAGGGAGGCTAAAGAAACCCCAAAACGCTCCTAAGGATGTAGGAGCCCCCTGTTGACCTGCTCGGGGGGTAAAAAATCCTAATTCTCCACCTGCAGAAGGCTGGGGAAGGAGGTGAAACGTGAACCTGGGTGTGTGCAGAGGATGGGATGAGATGAGCAGCGCTGGGAAGGGGGCTTTGATTTCTGCATTTTCTATTAAACGCTGCACTTGGGAAAGTGCATAATCTGAAAGGGAGGGTTTGAAGTGGCTCTGCCTTTAGAGAACTCAGTGCCTCAGTCATGGGCTGAGAGTGCCTTTCTCTCTGCTCCTATGAATCTTTAATCCAGCTTTCAGAGGGAGGGAGAGTGCCCTCCCTGAGCCCATCCAGCAGCGTTGGTTTGGATTGGCCTGGGCTGAGGGAAGCAGTGAAAGGCTCAATCCCCCAAATCAGCATTCCAGGAATGATGCTCAGCTGCTCCTCTTTCCCAGCGAGTTCTGAAGGAAAACTCTCAGGACTGGCAGAGGTGGGAGATGCTCTCCAGCCTGGCCAAGCTCAGGAATTGCCCACTTGGAAGGCAAGGTGGATTATCCAGCTTTTGGGGTCTCTGGGGTGAGAAAGGACACTGACACCACAAATTTAAAAAAACCCCAAACAAACACACCCTAATATTGCAGCACTATAAAATACCTCCTGCTCTGATATAAAAGTGAGAGCAAAGGGCTTTTTCTCCTTTTTTTGGCTCATTCAGTGGATCTGCTCATCTGATTTATTTCAAATTATCCAAAATGGAAGATTTTATAACACAGTTCTGGATTTTCTACTCCATTACCTGTTGCTGTATAAACTTTCCAAGAAAAGATACTGAGTAAGGCAGTAGGTTGTTGGTATTATGCTTTAAAAGCATGAAAAAAAAAAGTTCAGTCTCCAAAGTTTGGCTCCGTCCTCTTGAGACTTCATCCAACTCCCACTGAAGTCAATTAAAATTAGGGTTTCTAGAGAGTTTAGTGGAGCTGAATTAGGCTCTAGGCAAGGATGGCCTGCAGATGGGTGGTGATGAACCTGCAGCTAGGAGAGGGGGAGTGTTTATATCCCTCATACTGGGGAGAAAAGGGATTTAAATATGACTAAAGGGGCCTGAGCTTGTTCCCAGTTAATGGGAAAATTCATCAATAGTCCCTGAAGCAATGGTGGGGAGCAGACAGGGAGAAACTTCAGAAAATGAAGTCAGCTGGAGCCCCCTGAGAACAGAAAAGGTCTGGAAAAAAGGTCTCTTTTAGTGATTGATTAATTAATTCACAGATTGACCCCCTGAAGAATGTCTGTGTAGCACAAAGTTGGCTTTAATAGAGTTTTATTTTATTCTATCTTGCACAGAGAATTCAGCTGCATCACCTGCTCCCACAGCTGGAGTCTGGGTTTTGGTTCCATGCCATAAAATGTTTGAAAGATCCTTCCTGGGAATCCTTTTGGAGTCTTGGCAGGTGCAGGGATGCCCTTAGAGGGGGTCAGGGCTTTCTTCAGCTCTGTAATTGCCACCACCAGAACTCTGGCAGAGAAATTCCAAACTGCTTTTCCCCATTGCTCATTCTTAAAATTATTTCCAGATTCTCTTGGATACACTATGCTGGCATGGGAATCTGGGCATCCAAAATGTCAGGTTCAAGCACTCGGAGTGGTTTTCTTGCCCAGAGGTGTCTTAGTGCAGGTCTGAGTGAGGAGGAAGGCAAGAATTCCAGCTGGCAGGAAAAGCACATGGGGGTACCAGCCCTCAGTGTTTTGGGAAATCTGGGGAGAGGGCAGATCCAAGGTATTTCTTCCACAGAAATGTGGACAACATTTAATTGGACATAGATTCAAGTATTTACCTGGCAAATCTTCAGCGTTTTCTGTAGAGCCCCCATCTCACAGCTTAGAGACCTTCAAAAAATGAGTTGAAATCAGAATTTTGCACACTTTGGTCTGCTTGCCCAGACAGTCTGCAGTCAGCAAAAGCTGTGCCTGAGACGGGAAAACAGTCAGTGTATCTCTGCAAGACAGATCACGTCATGGCTGCACCCTTACTGCTGAGCCTTCCTGTAGGAAAACCCCTCCACCTCCAGATTTTCTTCAGTAAATCGGTGCTTTAAGGCACCTCAAAGTCCAAATATGCCAACGTGGGGCTTTAATCTTGTGGGTGAGCACGTGGACCTGCACACACCATGGGTAACACAGAGAATTAATTGCTGCATCTCCCAGGTTTACTGCAGAGCACGGGAAAGTTTCGCATTATCTGCAGTAAAACGGAGCCCGTTGCAGGATTTAGCCAAGGATAGAAAGTGTCATTGATTGCTCCCTGGAGATGCATCATTTCTAATGAGAGTCCTAAAATGCTGGAAGCTGATAACATAAAACTCCACAAAACTACTGGAGTTTGCAGACTTATTACCATACTGCTCCCAAGCCGGAGCTGAGGGGGGGAGAGCAACGTAAATAATCTTTTTGGAATGGGGTTGTTGATGGGGGAAATGTGTAAAAATGAAGCTGTTGGCAGAACACTGTTAGCTTATGAATTATGCATTTAATTAAGAGGAGCTAAACTGGTAGATTTGGAAAGTTCTGATTTACTGTGGCTTGTAAAAGACAAGGTTTGAGTCCTGCTCCTGCTGTTGGACAGAGCAGAGCAGCTGCAGAGAGGGGCTGGCAGGACAGCCTGGGTGACCCCACGCTGGGGGATCAGCTCTGAACCTGCTCCTCAGTGCCCAAGGCTTGGCCCAAAATTCTTTCCCTAAAACAGGGAATGGTAAACTCACAAGGATATCTGCTTTTTCCAGGGTGGGCTGGTCAAATAAATCAGTTTTAAGTTGTCTGGTCTTACAGATCTACATTATGAAGATTTGCATTGTGGAGCACCATGTGGGAAAAGGAGGCAGAAAAGGGGCAGGAAGTGAGAATGGGGCAAAAAGTATGGAAGATAAGGGGATGTTCATTATCAAATGCGCAATAGGATCAAATTTTAAGTCGTCTCCAAAATACTTTTGTGCAGCTCACCTCATCCCTCCATGAAAATCCAGTGTTCAAGCTCCATGTTAGCAGTTTAATTTTTCCATATTGAGAGTGAAGAAAGGAGCTGTAGCACCGAGCAGCAATTTGCCCTCTGGATTTTCAGAGGCAAAGTGCCATAAACAGGAATTATTTACTAAAGCAGCTTTCCCACACCATTGCAGGGCCGCCATTCCTGCTTAGGAGCAGGCTAGGCAGGAAAATGAGAAGTAGCAGGGGACAGAAACTGCTGTGAGCTCCTGAAGTGGCTTGAAATGAGTTGAAAACTTGAGCAACGCTTACCTGGCCTGTGCTAATTTGTGCCTCCCCAGCGGTTTTCCCTCCTTCTTCCCGCTGCGGAGCGGGTTCCGCTGGAAGGGGTGCGTGACGCGTGCCTGGTGTTTTCCAGGCTTGGCCTACACCTGGATCTTCAACAACAACACCTTGGACCTGCAGGGAGACAGCCGGCGCTTTGTTTCCCAGGCAACAGGAAACCTGTACCTGGCCAAGGTGGAGCCGTGGGACGTTGGGAACTACACGTGCGCCGTGAGCAGCGCCGAGGCGCGGCGCCGGGTGTGGGGGCCCCCCACTGCCCTCACCCTCCGAGGCGATGGTGAGTCCACAGCAGGGCTTGGCTGCCTCAAAACACCCAACTGCTCCTGCCCCAGATGCTGGGAACTCACCCCCACGGGGGGAAAACTGCCCCAGTGAAGGTTGTGCAGCAGGACACGGCCCCACAGTGACGATGCCTTTTGGGGCTACCTAAAAACAGAGGCCAGGCAGAATTAAGGGAATAAAAAGCAATTCATTTGTGGAAGGGCCCTCAGGTACATTTAGGGCAGACAAAGTCCCCCAGGGGCTACACCCAAAATGGACCCCGGGTTATGGGTTTGCACACTTTGATAAGTTTGGTCCATTTGCACATTGGGGTTAATCTCCCAATTACAGCTCCAGCTAATGAAGTCATTTACCCCAAGTTTGCTGCCCCAGCTCACTTTTGTTTCCATCTCTCAGGCCTGAGGCAGTGAGGTGTCCTTGACTGCCAGGCCTGGAGAGGAATTGTTGTGTCTGCCCAAAATGGGGAAGCAGCAGCTGACACTGGGTATGGAGTTTGGAGTTCTACACTAAAGAACTGCAGGATTACAAATGTATGAAAAATAGAAAAGCTAAAAATCCTAAGGCATCAGTGATGTTTGAGCTGTCAGGGACAGGGATGAGGAGATGAACATGCAAAGAAAGTTCTCAATGTCACTGAACAACAAGAGAATATCACGTGGCATGTTAATATTTCCCACCTCGTGCCCGTGTTGAGGTTTAAATCCGACAAATCTTTCTAAATTTGTCATCCAAGTATAGCTCAAATATCAAATCCAGAGAGCTGCTTCAAATTGAGTTGCCGAGGTGAGAAACTCCCCTGCACGTGTACAAACGCCTTCCTGGCAACATTTGTAATTAAATGTTCACGGGGAGAAATACAGACCTGGAAATCTGTACACAAAGTTTGTTTTGAGAGTTTGCCCACCTAAATTTCAATATACTCGTGCTGTTTGCAAAGCAGTGGCGACGATCAGTGACAAAAGTCTGTGCAGAGTTGGATTTGGAGGATAAACAGAACTCAGCTGTGCATTATGGAATAATGCTTTCACTGCCAGGCTGTGCTGCTCAATAACATCAGCAGATCACACAAAGCAAAGCTGCACTTGCTCAGCTCCAAAGTTAATAATTTGGAACAAACTCTGATTGCAGATGCTTAAGATATTTTCTGATTCTTTTTTTTCTTTTCATCACGCTATTCCTTTTCTCAGACTCCTTCTATCAGTCTCTTTTTCTTCTCCCATTTACTCTGGTGGCCTCTGGATTGGCTCCAGCACTGGCAGCCTCTGAGGCAACAGTGAAAGCTGCATGTGCAATATTATCCAGATGCCTGTTAAATATAACACAAGAATTGGTTCATTTTCTGTGTGGGATCTGGGCAAAGACACTGCAGGAAAATACCTGATTTATGTTCATCCCTACGGCTGGAATGAGTTTCACTGTGAGACACATAAAAGATATTGAAGAAGTTCAACTAAAAGTTTAGTTTCCTAAATCCATCCCAAACCTGCTGTAAAATTAAATGACCTAAATTAATACTGGATTATCTGTGATTTATCAGATGTTCAGCCAGATTTTTAAATATGATAATTCCATCTAATTACATCGGCCTTCCTCAAGTCTGCAATTCACATTTGGATGTTTTAAAGAAATTTTAAGAGATTTGCAAATAGTTTGGACGTGGGATTTTCTCATTTTCTTGCACATAGGATCAACATGGTGTCCTGAGAGTGACTAGTGGCAAAAGCGTTGCTTGATAAGAGGTGTTAACCCAAAATTATCTCAAAACCCTTGATGCACAGCAGACTTGTAATGTAAAACTTGTGTAAAGTCACTTGGGAGTCACGCTCTTCAACTCCCAACTGCAGAGGATGGAGAGATTTCAGAGAGTTTTCAGCACAGGGTTGGACTCCACCCAGGAGGTTAAACCTGCTCCACCATGTGCCGCTCGCCACGGGTGGCACATAAGGCTCTGCAGTGATTCATGCCACCCTTCCTTTCCCCCTGAAGTTCTGCTGCACGAGGAGCTCTGGGGCTCAGCTGGAGTGAGCTGTTTTGATGTTCCACAGGTGTGATGGGGGAGTATGAGCCCAAGATTGAGGTGCGTTTTCCAGAGACAACCTACGCAGCCAAGGGCTCCTCTGTCAGACTGGAATGCTTTGCCCTGGGAAAGTAAGAGCTTTGTTTTTATTGAATGTGGGGTTTAACACTGCTCCTTTCACGCTAGAATTATTCTGGTCAGAAGGGGATTTGTGAATCTTATGGCTTTCTAACCTTGCTTTGATTGTTTCTGTGCCATGTGTTCCCAAGGAAATGAGAGAGAACGCTGTGCTATCACTGAAGCTCATGTGGGTGCAGCTCGAAGCAGGGGGAGGGAATGTGGGAAGAGGAGGGAAACCTGGCACAAAGATTTTCTTTCTTGAGAGTAGCTTTGACTCTGAGATGAGACCTGACTCCAGGTGACAGCGCTCAGTGTAACTGCACACTCACACCTGGTAGATATCACAATAGGAATGGGCTTTTTTGCTTGTGTGGCATCATAGGATCACTGGTTTGGGTTGGAAGGGACCTTAAAGCTCATCCAGATCATCAACTTTCAACCCTCTGCCCTTAGCAAGAACATCTTCCACTGGCCCAGGCTGGTCCAAGCCCTGTCCAGCCTGGCCTTGGACACTGCCAGGAATCCAGGGGCAGTCACAGCTGCTCTGGGCACCCTGTGCCAGGGCTGCCCACCCTCACAGCCAGGAATTCCTTCCCAACATCCCATACAAACCCACCTTTCTCCAATTTAAAACCATTCCCACTTGTCCTGTCCCTCCATCCCATGTCAATTGTCTCTCTCCATGTTTCCTGCAGCTCCTTCAGGCCCTGCAAGGCCACCCTGAGCTCACCCCAAAGCTTCTCCTGTCCAGCTGAACAATCCCAGCTGTGCCAGCCTTTCCTCCCAGCGGAGCTGCTCCAGCCCTCTGCTCATCCTGGAGCCTCCTCTGGGCTCCCTCATTGCTAAAAATCAAACGTGGGGAATCAGGTTGTGTTTGAAGAGCATGTGGGATGGATCTCCTGACCCTCCTGCCTCCAAAGCAATGCTGAGGAGCCCTGGGAAGACCCAGCAGCAACCCTTCCTTCCAAAACTCCATTTTCCTGCATTTTCCCAGGTTTCCTTGCACTGCTGTGCCTGTTCCAGCTGCAGTGGTGGCTCAGGCAGCTGCTCTGCATTCAGGGAGCAGCTGTGGGACCGAATCACTGTAACCAGCCCACAAACCCCAGTCCTTCCAATGAGCATGGTTTTCCCTGGAAAAGCCCAAATAACCCTTCAATTGTTGACCTCTATTTAGTTTAAGTTCACTTTGACAATCCGTTTTAAGGCTGTAAGCTTTTAAAGTGTTTAGAGCTTTCCCAGAGGTTAAAAGCCTGACTTGCAGACAGCACAAATTAATCAAACGTTCCTCTGGAACCTAGGCTGGCAAGTAGAAAAATAAAGCAAATAAAAAGTTAATAAGATTGAAATGGCCTTGCTTTTCAGATGAGATTTCTATACAAACTAATACTAGAGCTAATTTTTATTAAAGGTATATGCACTTTTTTGGCCCAAAAGCAGTACCAGACTTTAGCACTCTTGATAAAGCTGATTTCTTTCCCAAATACTGTCAAGCTACTTCTCTTTAAATACCTCCTTAATTGTGTGTTAGCCCATGCAGACTTTACATTTCAAGTTGTCATTTCTTATTTCCATCTGTTGCATGAAAAACATTGAACAATGATAGAGAGAGAGTCAGGAAATGAGATGTACAAAGCACTGGCATCTTAGTGAAGGGGTAAAGACAGGTCACGTTAACGTGATGAACAGATTTTGCCATTTTAAGAACATCTTAAGGAGAAAAAAGGGGACTGAAAGGACTTATGGATAATGAGATCCCTCAGGGAGACCCTTTCTATGCAGTGCTTAGGAATGCCTGAGAGGGTTAATGCAGCTTTAATGTAGATTTTCTTCTTCATGTGCAGCTGAAAGCAGTGCTGCCAGACTTCCCTGGAGTTATCCTGCCTAAATACCAGGGATCCATGGCCAAAATCCATTTTTCCACAGACTCTTTGGTGTCACACTGCTGATGTGCACCCTGTGTTGGAGGTGCTGCTTGGGAGCAGAGGCTCGTGGGTGGTGATACTGGAGAATTTCTGCGAATTTCTCCTCTTAAATTTTATTTTTAGAAGTTCAATGTCTCATACAGAACTGCACAGGTTTCAGCCTGTGGTTTTTTTCCTCCCTAAACAGAGCCTTAAAGCACCTTTTCACCAACATGTCCATCAGTGGAAAAGCTTTATTTCAGAGCTGGCACTTAGATGTGAATAAAGCAAGCAAAACAGATTGCAGGTGAAACACTCTAACTTCTTAGATAAGGCCAGATTTCTAGAGGTATGCAGGTGATTAGTGGCATTGTGAAAAGCTGGAAGTTTCCTGCCTCCAACTGTTTACAATTGCAGGCAGAACCATCTAAATGCAGCAGCGTGGCCACCTGCACCTTCAGATTCCCAAATTCCACTAAAACCCTGGCCCCTGCTATTGTCTGTTTATGTTAAAATCAATTCAGCCCAGCATTTGTTGAGCTGTACCTCTGATCTGCCACAAGCACCGGTGGTTATTATCTCGCTCAGGTTTCAGAACTGCTTTCCCATTATCCATAATTTTCTATATTCACACTGTTAGGCCGCTGGCTCCGACAATGCTGCGGCTGCTGCTGCCTGGGCACTGTGAATAACAGAAATCTTTCACGCTGAAGGCAGATCATAGGCAGCCTGCTGGGGTTTTGGTCTGCAAAAGTCTTAAATGAAAGTAGTTTTGTGGTATTTAGAGAAATAGCATCTCTTTTCTGTGTGGAACAGCAAATCACACCAATTGGGCCGCCCTCAAAAGGCACTTCCACTGCTCAAACGCAGCTACGAGAGGCCAGACCCATGGCTGAGTTTAAAACTCGGTTTAAAACGTCTTAAAGATGCCCCTTTTTGTGTGGAGGGGCTCAAAGTCACCCAAAATGGGCTCCTGTGAGGAACCCTGGGGCAGGTATATTTCACATAGATTTGTTGCAAAGCTGTTTTTGCACTTCACATTAAAATATCGCTAATGACTTTTACAAATCATCTACCAGCCCCAGAAAATCTTCTTGTTTTGAGGAAAATAAGGGGTTAAATAGGGATTTCTCCCTGCAGAGAGGGTTTGGAGGGATGGATCCCAAATGGACAAAGGATCTCAGGCCAGTCCTTGACTTTGAACCTTATATTTGACACCACAAATAGAAGATTTTGAAAAGGAAATTATGGGAATATAAGATAAAGTGCAGCTCTCTGATGAATCTAAACAGGCAAAAAACTACACCTTATACTTAATCCTTTGAAAGAGGGAAAACTGAAATATGAAATAGTGGCTCCACTATTTCAAATCCTGCAGCCTGTGGCAGTTTAATAGAAGAGATGAGACTTTGTGTTCTGCACCAATATTCATTACGATGACAGTGTTTAATATTATGCCAGGATTAAAAGTCCTGCTTTGGATCAAGCTCTATTAATCATGCCATATATCCAAATTATTGTTCCCTGTCTTTCAGGGGATTGAGCACCATGGAAAGAATGATGTTCTGTTGAGTTTCACTGTGCTGCTTTCTGTAGATTTCTCTCCAAATAACTTTTTTTTTTTTTTTTTCCTGTTGCACAAATAAGAATAGTCCCTGGAATGAAAATAAGCAAAGTAGTTTCCATGTCTGGTGCACATATTTATTAAACTCTGTCTGTAGTTTATATTTTTCTTCATTCCCTTCTCAAAGAAAGGGAAATAATCAGTTCACAATCCCTGCAGATGGGCTGTTACCAGCTGAGATTGTAAAAAGCATATGTGAATAATATAAAACAAGATTTCTTTCACCTCCGAATATTCATTTTTCATGGGAAGATCCCACTTATTCCTCTAAATGTATTCACGGAAGGGTTTTTTCTAGCAGCTCTTGGAATAAGTAGATAATCACACAGCTCCAAGGGGGTTCCAAATAACGATTTTTACTAAATTTACATAAAAGTCCCAGGCTTCACCTCTGGTACATCCTCAAGTTGTTTACGTAGGAGGCTTTAAAAGGCTCAGCTCCAGGGTTCTGAAGCCCCAGATATGGGGATGACTTTTGGCACCACAGGTGAAGTTTCCAGCCCAGATCAAAGCAAGGCCTGAGGATTTGTCCTTTCAGGGGTGAGCAGATCCCCTCTCACCCAGCTCAGCTGTGCCTCCAGGAGGGTGGGACACAACACCCTGCAGAAAGCTGCTGTTTTCAGGTCATCCATCAGGAGGATCCAAAATTAAAGGCTTTAATTCTGGTGCTCCTCGGATCCTAATTCTTCCTGGTGTCAGCAGCCATGCGGCTTTCAAAGCTCAGCTCGGGCTCATTTGTCTAACGAACCACGGGCTTCATTATCCCAAATGCAGATTGAATTTCCCTTTGAAGGGCCCCCAGATGCACAGGACAAAAGATGAGGCACGGTCCCAATGCATCATCTTTGCTGAAAAAGGTGAAACCTCCCTCGTGGTGTGGGTTCTAATTCTGCAGACAAATTAATTTCACGTTCGCTGTGACAAGAACTTGTCACCAACCACAAAATATTTTCCATCTCCTTTTCTTTCCCAGTTAGTAACTTATGGTTTTGTGATTCTGCTGCCTGTATGGTGGAATATAAATTAAATTAGTGCTCCTGGATGCTCTGAAGGTTTCAAATAAACTGCAGATTTATGTACTAAGACACTCTCATATTTATGCACTGTTTTCTTATTTACTCAGGAGAAAGCCAGACTTTGTGCATGAAGTGTAATAAATTTGGGAAGTGCACTCATTGTTTCTTCATGTATTCCAAAACTTTTTAGGCCCAAGCAGTTGTTATTATTTTTAATCTGGTTATTGGAAGGGGCTGAATGACAGAAAGACCCATGAAGGGCAGGGCCACCCCAAACCTGCATGGGCAGGCACTGGTCTGTGCTGCAGTGACAGGTCCTGACCTTCCAAGGAACAGGAACATGCAAAATAATCCCACAAAAAATTCACAAGGCTGTATTTATTGGACTAGGTTTTATACACAATCACCTACATCTCAAGGGAAGTTTCATTCCTTAAAGCATCAATTTCTAAATAGATTATTTGTTCCAAAACCCAGTTTAATCAAACTGGTTTTACTTTTTTTTTTACCTTGAAAGGTTTCACATGGCCTGAGTAAGAGCTATTACCAGATTTGGTTATAAAGATGGAAACTAGCAGCAGCAAAAAGTGAAACCAGCCAAAAAACCCCTGTTTTCTGCAAAATACAGTGCCTGAAGATGCTGGGAATTCTGCAGCAATGAGGTACCAATGAAGAAATGCAGATATTCTCCAGGAAGGTCCATCCCATGGAACTGGCTGAGTCATGGATCCTCCCAGATTCTGCTCCCTTACCTGGAGCTCAGGTGGAGCTGCTGTCCTGACCCAGGAATTCCCTCTCCTGACACAACCCAGGCTCCCTGGCAGGAGAACAAAGTGCTGTTAACTATTAATTGTCTTTAAACACAGCAAAGCTGATGAACTCCGAGCTTCCTCCGTCCTCCTGCTCAGCTGACATCAGGAGGGAGTTTCAAGCACCCTCATGTTTGGCCAGAAATGAGCCGAGCTTGCCTTGAAACATCCCCAAGGCTGTGATTATAGGTCTGTGGTGTGGAGAAGGAGATCAGGGGAACGCCTTCTGCTCAGACCTTGGCCAAGCTGACAGAAGGGGCCTTTTCCCACCCAGCACTGCCTCTGGCCTTGGTGTCAGCACAGAATTCCCTCGTTCATGAACAGCCAGGGCTGAGAGAAAACAAACAGCTGAGAGAATAGGAAATATGGAGATGAAGCTCTTTCAGGTGGCAGAACTCATCTAATTATTGGTTTTTTCTCCCATATGGCTGTTGGTTCCCTTTAATCTCTTTGTTATAAAAAAAAAAAAGAAATTAAATCCAAAAGAGATGCCTTTAAAGCAAGTAGTTAAACGCTCCTGGCATTCTGCAGGCTGCTGTTGCACAGTTGCTGCTCACCCAGTGTTGAATATGCAGGAGGATTTGAAGAGCCAGCCGTGCTCTCCTTCCTGGGGATCAATCCCACGCCAGGCTGGGAAGCTCCCCTGGCTGTTTTCCTGCCTGGAGCACGGCAGTCGTGAGCCAGACTCAGTCTGCACTAGAGCTGTGCTCCTTTTAAACAGCTAAGAGTACCTTGCTTTGTAATAACTGAATAAATAACTGAATAAATCACTGAATAAATCACTGAATAAATCACTGAAGTGAACTTGCTGAAGAGAAATCCTGCAGGAATGCTGGCGTGCAGGGTTAGTCTGGAGGAAAGAAGTGATGCCATGAGGGAAGCCTCCTTGCTCTCTCCAAACACCTGAAGGGAGCTTGAGCCAGGTGGGGATGGGCTCTTCTGACATGACAACAGCCTCAAGCTGCACCAGGAGTGGTTTGGATTGGATTTTAAGAAAAATTGGCTCATAGAAACATTGGGAAGGGCTGCCCAGGGAAGTGCTGCAGTCACCAGCCCTGGAAGGCTTCAAACCACGAGCAGATGTGGCACCTCCTGCTATGGCTTTGCGAGCAGGTGGAAGGTTGGACCTGATGATCTTGGAGGTCTTTTCCAGCCTGAATCATCCTGTGATTCTGTGCCAAGGTTTCTGGAGGAGACAGCACCTTTTACCAATTCACTCAGGAAGAAAAACCCTTATAAATTCCCTAGGAAGGAATGGTATCAACATCTGAAATAGCTCTTGGTCTTGTTGCAAAGGACAGTTAATAAAGGTGGTGGTGACAGCAGCTGTTGTCCAGAAAGATCTGGAATTTTTCACAACTTGAACCAAAATGGGGGAAAGTAGAACAAAATGTCAGTTTTGCTTTGCAGCCCTTTCACTGGTGAACAAGATCTGACATGTCCCAGTCACTCCCCTTTGTAGGAAATTGTTCTGAGAACTCACATTTCTCCCAAATCCTGGTTCTCCTCGCTTAGAGGGAAGCTGTGAACATCACAGACACACAGACTCAAAATGCAGAAATCAGGCCCAAACTTCCTGAATTATTAAGAAATTAATCCATTCTGTATTTGTGACTTGATTTCTTTGTTCAATAAACAAGGGCTTGAACTTAAATAATTTAAGGTGTGAGCAGTTACAGTCTCTGCTAAAAAGGAATAAATCCTTTGTAAGTCAGCACTGCAGGCAGAGACCTTGGAGAGTGGAAACAAGGACTTGTAATTTCTGTGAAAGTTGTGTTTTCAGTTGCTGTGGATGTCGCTTCCAGTGGAAAAGAAGTCAGCATTTAGCCAAAGCCTCTGTAAAAAACTCAAAATGGAATTTGTTAGAAAAAGCAACTTACTTCAGTTTGCAGAAACAGCAAACAACTGTGAAATCCATGACTATTAATATTTCAAAGTGTTTTGGTGACATAATAGATCATGAAAGTGAGGCTCCTATGGTTTGTGATATTACCAGATATCCAAGATGTATTTATAGCTGCCTGCACACTTCACTGTTTTGTGTTGTATGGGATACATTGATCCAAACATAAATGAAAATGATAGAAAGCTTTGAAAACTTGAAAAAAGAAATATTCCTTTTTTTGTCTCTATCTCCTTCCAGCCTCAATGTTTTGTTCTTTCCTCTCCTCACTCAGTTCTCTGCCTGCTCTCTTCTACCTTGGCTCCCATTTTTTATATTTAGATTTATTGGTAATTTTAGATCCTTTGAAATCTTGGCCAGTATTTCCTATTTTGGGATATGAAAATACCTTTAGTGCCACAGGGAATTTGTTTGCTGGGAGAACCAGTCAATAATTCAGTACTTCTGTGGTGTTTACTTGGACTTGCAAAGTCATTGCTTCAGTGTCACAGGGTTTAAAAACAGGTCTGAGCCCTAAGTAAGAGTTACTAAGGGGAAAACACAAATTGGCCTAAGGAAAAATCACAGAATTGACTGAGGATTTCATCCCACTTCGGACCTGTGCTCCTAAATAAATTGGACATGCTCTAAAATCTCAGTCTTATATGAACCTCTGTATGTCATGCTTAGAAATTGTTTCTTTTTAAAAAATATTGCTGCTCTCAAGAAAGGATTTTACATTCTTTTTCCTGTGTTGTAACCAATGCTGTCTCTTTTTCTCCAAAAAATACAATTTTTTAGTCCTGTCCCAAGCATTAGCTGGAAGAGGTCTGATGGCAACTCCTTGGCAAAGAAAATCCAACCCAACAGGACTGGGGGAGTTCTGGAAATCCCCAACGTTGAGCAGGAAGATGAAGGCTCCTACGAGTGCATCGCAGGAAACACTCGAGGAATAAACATTGCAAGAGGTCAATTATTAGTCTATGGTAAGCAGGTTACCTGAATTGTGATTTTTAATGAAGAGCAGGATGGTGCTCAGTTGATTGGTGCAGATGAAGTCTCTCAGCCCCTTCCTGGAGGTGGAAAGTGCCTGTCAGGTTAAGCTGATTAAAAACCGACTGGGGGCTCTCAGTGACCTTCACTGAGTTACAGCCTCAGCAAATAAAGGTATTTTCCAGCAAAGCTGGGATTGGAAGTGTGGGAAGTTGGACATGTTGATGAAAGGCAGGGAGGAATCCCTGTCCATGTGTGTGAAACATTAAGGGCAGGGAGGGATCCGTGTCCAGCAGCAGATGCAGAGCAGGGCAGGATTCGGGAGCCTTCAGGGGCAGTGAAGGTGATTTCACCTCTCTCCTGTCCCATAAACAGATGGGACAAAGCAGGGGGAGCTCATCCTGTTCCTCCCTCTCCTTCCAGCTTGGCTGAAAATGCAGAATAATCTGGGGCACTTCTTTCCTTGTCCCTTCCTGTGTGTGTTGATTCCCTGCAGTCCCAGGCACACGGGATGGTCCCTCATAGCCAGGGTGAATTATGGCTCTTTACTGGATCTGTTAACACCCAGGGAAAGCAACATATTTTGACAGGAATAAGAGGAGAGATCTTTTCTTTACCTTATAAATCTTTCAAAGGAGAAAGCAAAAAAAAAAATAAAAAAATAAACATAACAGCGAGGAGAAAAAAAATCACAGCGAGCAAGACTGAGCCTCCAGTTAACATCTGTTGAGAAGACTCTGGCAAGTATTTTCCTTTTTTTTAAGTAAATCTCTTCTAATGAAGAGATGCAGGCTTTGCTGATAAGCTACCAGGCTCCTGCAGCCATGGCTAATATCAAGATATATGCCAGGAATAGAACAGTCTGCTGCTGGTTTAAATATTTCATTATTTCCTTGCTTTCAGGTGGTAGTTTTGCTCTCGTTGCTCACTAATTTTTTTGTTTCACCTCGTCAATCAAGCAGTTCCATTAAAATTAAGTTCAGTAGATTACCTGGCTGTGATTGATAACAGCACAGGCAATTATAAAATTATGATCAGTTAATTCAATCTAAAACAATGTGCTTATTAACTGTGCTTTGTACATTAATTAATAGCTGTTCATAGAGCAATGTATAAACAGCACTCATGAAGCCTTGGCACGAGTTTTTTTTGTCATATTAGGAGTGTATGGGTGAATTATCTCTGTAATTGATTTCCTCTTGCTCCTTTTCTCTTCTCTGGGGGTTTTCCTCTGGAGGAAGTTTGTCTCCAAAAAATAGGGATTCTTTCCTGGACACTGCTTTGTGTGTGATCCCTCCAGCCCGTGCCTTGAGAGCAGCAAAAATTACATGTAATTAGAAGAGCTTTTAAGCAGGGTGAACTCTGTCCTTATAGGATCTTTGAGCCCCTAAAGGGGCTCCAGGCGAGCTGGAGAGGGACTTTGGATAAGGGCTGGATGGACAGGACCCAGGGAATGGCTCCCACTGCCAGAGGGCAGGGATGGATGGGATTTTGGGAAGGAATTGTTCCCTGGGAGGGTGGGCAGCCCTGGCACAGGGTGCCCAGAGCAGCTGGGGCTGCCCCTGGATCCCTGGCAGTGCCCAAGGCCAGGCTGGATGTGACTCTGAGCAGCCTGGGACAGTGGGAGGTGTCCCTGCCATGGAATGAGGTGTTCTTTATTCTCCCCAGGTCTCACCTCCCCCTCTAACCTGCCAGCAGCTCTAAAAGTCAGCCAAGGGAATTCCTGCTCAGCCCAGTCCTTGGGGCTCTGTTGTTCACAAAGCTCCTGGGCGATTCCGACAAATTCTGCTTTTACACCTCAGTGCATTTCTTTAGAGGAAGACTTTGCAGATATTAGGTGGCTTGGTGCTTTCCTGAATTCCAGGCATCTAAAATCACCATTTCTGCACATTTTGGCCATAAAAATGGATAAAATCTCAACCAAACTCCCTACCCATTAACCACTTGGTTTCGAACATTTTCCCAAGCTTGCCCCAGAGTTTAATGCCAAGGAATTGTTGCACACAATTCAATTGCAGCATAATAAAAATGTGTTGAATAGATATTAATTAGACCTGCTCAGTTCATTAATTAATGGCAGCATACCTCAAGCAAAATCACTTTTCTCCTGCTTAAAATGCTTTGCATATTCTTTTCAGCACCCCCTGAATGGGATAAAAAAATCCAAAATGCCTTTCTGTCTCTCTATGACAGTTTATTTTGGGAATGTAAGGCAAGAGGAAAACCAAGCCCTTCCTACAGCTGGTTAAAAAATGGCCAGCCCCTCATGTCAGAGGTAAGATTCCTGTCTCTTTGATTTCTTCCTCATCTTGGGTTTTTTTTTCATTTTTTTTTCATTATTTAGTCATTATATTCATTTCAAAATACATTAAGTTTCAAAAAAGTAGGCAAAGATTAATATATCAAAATAAATATAAGAGAACAAACTCTTTGCAACACAGAGCCTCAATTCTTGGACTTCATCTTTATTGGAAATGCATGAAATTGCAGTTTAGAGAGAGAGAAACACCAATTTCTTCATGTGAGTTATCTAATTGCTACAAGATGTGGCTGTAGGTATAGAAGGGCTTAAAAATATAAATTATAATTGGTGAAAGAAACACTAAATACATTTGTAGACAGAATCTGCAGAAGTAGTAGGATGCCAAAGGACTGGAAGAGGATTCCAGAGCTGGAATTGCAAAATGCTCAGCCTTGAATTGCATTTTTCTTCTGTTTCTGTTCCACATCAGTAGCTGGGTGGACCTTTGGTCTCCTGCTGAGTGCTGCTCTCCTGCTGAGTTAATCCTTTACCTTAATTAACCAGTCTGAAAATCAGCTAATTTTGAGGGTAATGTTTTCTGTGCTTTGTGGAAGGATAATCCAAAGGATATCCTTTGTAGAAGGATAAACCAAGTAAAGGTAAAAGGAAGAGCTGGAGAAGTGCAGAATGCCACTTAAAAGGACCAAGTGGACAGGGAAGTAGGAGTGCAGGAGGAGAGGGGAAGCTTGGAGCTCAAACTCTTGAGAACCATGAGCAGATCCCTCATCAGCCAGCTCTTTGAGAGCCCAGCTTCCAGGCACAATCCCTGCATTCCTGTGGTGGCCAGCCTCTGGCACATCCACCCTCCAGCCTTCAGCTGGTGGCACCCTCATGGAGAAGGACTTCTGTGATAAGAAGCTCTTTGCGTTCTGCTGAGGCCAAGTTTCCCTTTTTTTTTTTTTTTAATGGAGCATCCATCCAGCATCTCTGGGGCACACGATGGCTCATTTTCACTTGGATGGAAAAAAAGAATTCTTTGATTAATTCCTGCCTAGCAAGAGCACATAGAGGAGAATTTCCAACACATATGGGCTGAATTAGCACCTGCTGGGCTGCAGAACCAGCAGTTACTCGGTTTAGTTGTACTTATTTAAAGTAGTTGGGGTGGGGTCCAATCTTCCATATAATTTTCTGCTGGATCAGTCCTAAACAGACCCAACCTGCATCTGGAGAAAATAGCCAGAATTTACCTGGACTGCAATTTTTCTGAACCTGCTCATTGTAGTCATTGTCATCTTTTTCTGGGCAAGATTATCTTGTTTCTCTCTCTTTGAAGGCAGCAATATTTAGAGTCTGTCACTCTTCAATTGCAGCGTTTCAAAAAAGAGGAATGAAACGCTCGACAGACACATTTTCAACCAGCATTTTCACAGTACTTACAGTGTGCTGTAAATGCAATTCTTCAGGCAACAAAGTGCTGGATGCTGTTGCTCAATGGGCAGAATGGACACTTTGGAGGGGAAAGTACAAGGGAGATGTAATAAAATATTCAGTTTGTCGCAGCACCCTGCGTGTCAGAATTCTCCCAGGAAGAATGACATCCAGATGCTTTTCACCCTGGGGCTGATTCTGATTGTGTCCTCTTTGTCCAACCTCTCTGCCTGACCACCTGGCTGGTCATGCCAGCATTCTCCCTGCTCCTGTACACGGTGTGCTTTATTCTTCCCTTTGTCTGCACAGCTCAAAAGGGCCGGCAGAGAACGGTGGGGAATTTGGGAGAAGGATGGAACACGAGCCTTGCTTCAGAGAGGGGTTTTGTATTCAAAGGATGTTTGTAAAAATAGAATGCATTGAGAGGATAGCAAACAGCCTGGAGGTAAAACTAAGTATGCAGAAGATATCTGTAGCAAGAGCCTCAGAAAAAATTATCAGTGGCTGAGTAATGTAATGTTGTTAATTAGTTTGCCACACACCAGCCTTGCAGCCCCAGGCTGTGCTCTCATCACATTTCCAAGCTAAACAAGCTTGGGCTGGGTCACTTCGTGGTTGGGAGACCTCCAAGAAAAGCTGGGGTTTGGAAAACATGCCCTGGATGTGTGTGCTGACCCCAGAACCCCCCAAGCCCCGGGCTGATCCCAGCAGGAAAGGGGGGATCCAGCCCCTCTCAGGTGAGACCCTACCTGCAGAGCTGGCCCAGCACAGGAGGGACCTGGAGCTGCTGGAGAGATCCAGAGGAGGCTCCAGGATGAGCAGAGGGATGGAGCAGCTCTGCTGGGACAGCTGGCACAGCTGGGATTGTTCAGCTGGAGAGGAGAAGCTTTGACCTCATTGTGGCCTTCCAGGACCTGAAAGAAACATGAAGAGAATTTACAAGAGCCTGGACTGACAGGACACAGAGAATGGCTTCAAACTGACAGGGAGTGGGTTTAGGTGGGATGTTGGGCAGGAATTCCTCCCTGGGAGGATGGGCTGGCCCTGGCACAGGGTGCCCAGAGCAGCTGGGGCTGCCCCTGGATCCTGGCAGTGTCCCAGGCCAGGCTGGACACTGGGGCTGGAGCAGCCTGGGACAGTGGGAGGTGTCCCTGCCATGGCAGGGGGTGGAAGGGGATGAGCTTTAAGATCCCTCCAACCCAACCCGTTCTAGGATTCTATGACAGATGTTTAGCACTTCACAAATACATTTGAGATGCTTGTGGCTGTTCATCAAACACTGGAGTGCCTCCCCTAACTGGGTGCTCCAAACTCCTCCATTCCTTCTCCAGAGGCAGGAGGGCCAGGCTAAATGAGGAGCAGCATCCTCACTGTGATATCTGCTGTTCAAGCTTGCACTTGGTGATGGGATTTATATTCCCCACGGGTATCTTCCAAACTCATCTGTTTGGGGGAATGTTTTTTTTTCTCCTCCTCAGTGCTCCACTTCGCAGTACAGCTCTTATTGTCTCCAGAGGGTAGTAATTGTAGAATCACAAGATATTTAGCTTTAAGTTATGATTGCAGCATGAAACAGGCTTTTTTCTGTTTTCCAAAGCAGAGCAAGTAAAACTTCTTTTAATACACCACATTCCAAGCTCTGGTCCAAATATACCCAGTGTGCAGCTTCCTCTACTTCAGCAGAATTGCTGAAGGAAGTTGCTGTGTGTAGAAATCCAGGCCTGGAGGAGAATGCTCTCCCTGCGCTCTGAGCAGCTGCCTGGGGCTTTCCAAGCAGAATTTAAGTGTTGGCTTTCAGTGGAGCTTTTCCAGTGGCTCATTTTTCTGTGACTCAGGGTGTGATGATGTTGGAAATGTTCCTGTTATTGGTGCACCTCTGTCTCCTGTGGAGCTTTTCTGATCACCTGGGATTATCACCATCAGATTTATCTGATGGGATGATGGAATGATGTTTCACCAGCCAGGGATGAGGTGCTGCCTTTCAGGACCCAGGTGGAAGATGCTCCAGGCTCCCAGTGTGGAGCATCCCTACAGGTTGCTCCTTCTGTGCCACCTTCATGGAGAAGGATAATCACAGATTCCCAGCTCAGCAGTGCAGGGAAACACATGGAAAACCTGGAGAAACCTGCCCAAAGCCACTACTGCAGCATGTGCCTGGATTTCCTGGACAGCTGGAAGAGCTCAGAGGGCTAGAAATACAACCAGCACCACACAGCAAGGTTCACATCCCATTTCTGATGTATCCATCCTCTTTGCTCCCAAGAAAACAACATTTCTGCTTCTGAATCCTGATCAGGTGCCTCAGTGAGATACTAAAAAACCTTTTATTTGTTCACTCATTGGCTCTGTCAATGTTTTTCCTTGTTTTTCTCTTATCAGGGAAGAATTCAAATAGAAAATGGGACTCTCCTCATCCCTGTGCTGAATATGTCAGACTCAGGCCTCTATCAGTGCGTGGCAGAAAATAAATATGACACCATTTATGCCAATGCTGAGCTGAGGGTGATCGGTGAGTAAATGTCACTACAATGAGCAGGGACCACTAAAAAGGACACTTGTTGAAAAAAAATTGAATTTAAGAGAAGAGGAGATGAAACCTGGCAGCTCAAACCTGATATTTCTTTGCTTTTCACCCACATGGAAATGTGGTTTTTTTAGTTTAATTTCATGGCTTTTTTGGAGGAAGAATCTAATCCATGTGTGGTCTTTTTTTATTATCACATATACACCAGTTTAATGAACGCTGTTTCTCGCTTAGTTTGAGTTATTAATAGTTATTCTGCAGGGTTTTAAAGTTACTTCAGAAAGCAGGGGAAAGAGTTTTAGCTATAAACAAAGAGCATGCGGCAAATTTGGACATAAACAAATAACATGGAACAAGGAATCTTATTATTGATAACCAGAGATGAACATGAATGGAATTTGCACATGTATTTTAAAAGTATTCTGTTCTAGACTTCAAAATGTAAAGTTTGCTCAACAGCCAAATATCAGTGAAACCAGTAAAACACAGAGTTCAGGAGCACCCAAAGTCTTGTGTTTTCTGCTTCTCCAAGAGGGAATTTTCACATAAGCTGCTGGAAAAACAAACATCTTTTCAGAAAATAGAGTAGGTCCATGAAAAGAAAGCCAGAGTAGAACTGTGCTTGTGACAGAATACTCTCTGCAGATGAATATATGTGGCTGGATCAGGAGTGTGAGGTTTATCCTGCTCGGGATTGGTGTGTTCCATCGTGGATAGACCAGTTCTCCCGGTCTCTAGATTTCCTTAGGAAAATTTGTCAGGGCACACAGTTCTAGGTAGACAGCTTTAGAAACAGAATTAGAATTCTTTGGTACTTAGATACATTTCTAATGTTAGATTTAAATTTACTTTTGCAGAAATCTAAAAACCAAAATAATCATTGAATTCTCTGGCTGAACTCAAAGAGAAGAATTTGGCAGGTTCATTTAGTAGCATCTCTTCTTCCTTCTCTCTTTTTAGCTGCAGCCCCCGATTTTTCCAGAAATCCCGTGAAGAAGCTGTCTGTTGTTCAAGTTGGAGGGGAAGTTACAATCAGTTGTAAACCCAGTGCTTCTCCCAGAGCTGTTGTTTCCTGGAGAAGGGGCTCGGAGGTTCTGCGCCAGAACAAAAGGTACAGGCAACAACCAGCGACTGGGCCGCTGAATTTTCTGTGTTTTGACATCATTTGAAGCTCCTTGAAGCCCAGCTGGCTCAGGATTGCTTTTGGCAGCTCACTGATGGAAATGCCAGAGGCCTCTTTGTCTTCGGAGTGGCCGTGGAGCTGTGTGGGTGCAAAGCGGGGTGAGCGCGGCCGGAGCGAGTCCGCGCGGGTGACTGCGCGACCCACGCGTTTGTGCTCATCGCTGAATTCATGGCCAGCCACGGGGCTGGAGGGAATCAGCTCCAGAGGAGACAGCCCTGGAGGCCCAGGGGGTGGGATGTGCCCCCAGGCTGAGGCAGAACTGCTGTGCAGCTGTACAATGACCCCCGCACCAGCAGCCGCCCTGGCGGGTCGCTCCCGTTCAGGCAGGACGGAGCCGCTGGCCCAGCAGTGACACGCCTTCACCAACTGGTTTGGGTCAGCTGGGGTTGGGGAGGACTAATTCCTTATTTCTCAGCTGCCAGGAAGCATCTCCATCACTGTATTTCAATGCCCTCAGGCACAGGGTGGGATTGTTGGGGTGGACAATCGCCATGGAGGTGGACTCCATGATCCCTCTGGGTCTCTTCCAGCTCAGGCTTTTCCATAATTCTATAATTCCACACTAATGGCAATTAAATGGTGGAATATTAAAATCAAAGGGTCTTACTGACAGAAATGAGGGATATTGTATGCAACATAGAGCCCTGAGGATATTTCCATACACAAGTGGAGACAGATGGATGAAATGGGCAGCAGTGTCTTCAGAAGTGCTGAGAATGTCTGAGAGTCCTTCTCAGCACCTCTTTCAGTTCACAAATATAACAGCAACCCTCTCTTGTCACATTCTGTTGTCAGCCTTTGAAATCTATAATCAGTAATTCATAAGGCTCTGGCAACTGAACACCAGATTTTCATACAGGACCACTTGCTCAACGAGGTTACTTTGGGTCACATCAGACTTAAAATGATGGTAATTCTCTAAAGCATTATCCCAAACTGTGTCACACAGAATTGTTTCCCTATGCCAAGCTGCAGGAATGTACAATAGAGATAAATCGCAGGAGTATTTATGAAAGAAGGTGCAAATCTGAGAATTTTACATAGGTGCTGGCAGTGGAACAGAGAAATCTGGGTGAGCAATCCACCCCATGGCCACAGAGAGCTTTCCAATGGCTTTCCCCCCCGTTAGTAGTGGCAGTTTTATTTTCATTTTAACCGCTCGCGATGGAAAACACTTTTTTTAACCAGTGTTTAATCAAATCTTTATTTGTCTTCTGACTGTGTTTTGATTGTATTGCCTATTCCAGAGACTGAACTAAGCCTGGATCTTGAGGTTCCACTACTCTGATATTCCCCACCTGATCTACTGATAAAAGAAATATTTACACACTCCGTACAGTATTTACTTGTGCTCCTGTATTCATTTACTAACAAAAATTCCGAGCACACTGTAATTTCTGAGTATCCCAGAAGGCTCCTGCTGCTGGGCAGGAGCAAATAAGAGGAGCAGGATTTACAAAGGAGACAGAGTTTAAAATCTTTGCATGCACGTTATTGCCAGTGTGGTCACTGGTGCAAAGTGGAATTTATGAGGCTGTTTGATTATTAAATGACAAACTGGCTAATGCCGTGGTTTAAAAAGGATGGGAAATAAATCATCAGTGCAGTGTCAGTCCAGAGATCTCCCTGACAGAAAACAAAATGAAATAAGGGTTTGTGTGGCTGTAAAGTACATGGCTAATTAAAGTGCTGGAATTACACATAAAAAGAGAGGGAACATGGTCTGCCTTTCTCCACAGATATGATTAAATCCTGACAAAGCCTTATTTCTGCTCCCATTTTATCGTGCTGCAATTATAACCTTTATGGGCTCTTTTATTGGCCTTTTTTAAAATATTTGGTAGGGTTATAGTTGCTAAAAAAAGGAAAAACCAATCCCTTCCAGTTCTGGCAGCTGAACTGTGATGGGCTTATTCTTAAATAAGTCAGATCATGCAGCTGCTTTTAAATTATTTAGATAAATTTAATCTTTTGTTAAAGAAATGGTGAAACCAGACCCACTCTGCCCAAAGGGGGAAGAATATTCCTTCTTTTTCACCTTTTCCTTTCACTCCTGATAATAGTTTATTCCTGATAGTCCTGAATATGTGGTAACCACTCTCCCTGATCAGCTGAACTCTTGATATCACATGAGAACTTTTCTTTATGTTAAATTCAGTTTGTAAGTGTGTGAAGAGAAGTGTGCTAAATAGGAACACTAATTATTAGATTTTCCATATTAATAGATGCACCATTAAATATTTTTAATTAGATTTCTTCTAAGTACTAGAGGTAATTTTTAAATTTACAAAGCTGCAGTATTTGGGCCCCTGCTATCTGAAAAATATCTTAGAATTTTTTGAAGGGTAATTTTCTGCATTTCTTGCTGGGGTTCAGCAGTGAAGGTTCTCAGCCCTCAGTCCCCTTTTCAGGGCAGAGTTTTCTCCAGCCCCTCTTGTCTTTCCCATCCTTTGTGTGGCTCAAACCCACCATTGCTCAGCTCTTCAGCAGCTTGTCTGCTCTCATTTCTGTGAAACACTTTATTGCACTTGAAGCACACATGTAAATCCTGCAGAAAATGCCAAAATAATCCTTTTATTACATTAGGTGGTGAAATAAAGCCTGAACATACCAGTACCAGATTTGTTTATTGTTCCCAGCCCTCTCCATTGAGAGTTTTCCTTCCAAATTTCCAGCAATAACTCCATTCCACCCTTACTGGCAGGGCTCAGGCCCTGAGTAATGGGATTTATCCATGGTCCATGGCACCTGAGAGAGGGAATCCGAGGCTATCAGCTGCAGGAGTCCAAAGGAAATCCCACAGCTGGCTCCTCCTGGCTGGTTTTCCCTGCTCCCTCCTCATGTGATATCCACCAGGGCAGCTTCAGGTGCTCTCTTGGGCAATTACCTTCTTCTTTGGGTCAAAATCTGGACAAACGGGGCTTGGGGAGCAATGCCAAGGGACAGCTGTTTGGCCTTTGTGGAATAAAGAACTTTTCCTGGCATGTGCTGTGGGTTTTAGCTCAGTGTAGCACTGAAACACAACAAAAACCAAGCTTTATGCTCCAGACTCCCTCCCCGTGGAGTCTGACACAGATTTCAGCTATTTTCATGTGTGTCACATCCTCAGTGCATGCAACAGGAGTTTTCTTCATCTCACTTCTCTCTTCTATCCTCTCGTATCCAACTGAGGAAACGAAAGAGAAGAAAGGAACAATTCATATATTAAATAAAACAAATTCTCAAGTCTAGACACCAATCTCATCACAAACGCCTGCCTTTGTGCCTTCAGTGAATTCAGATTCGGGACCCTCGTGGAAAACTCACTTTACAAAAATTCCTTTTGATGGAAGCATTTTAATGAGAGGGAATTGGGCCTCGTTTTGCTTTGCCAGAGAGAGGTGCTATTCCCCCAGCCTGGGCTGAGGAGCCCCAAGCACTGCAGTGAATGCTTAGAAACATATGGGATTCACTTCACTCGGAATCTCAATGAGGAGAGCTGAGGGAAAACTGAGAAATGAGGTAGGCTGGAAGAATGCATTAGTCATATACAGCACTTTCCATGCATTAATAATCAGTAATAAGCAAATATTCATAATTTAAATTGTTTTTGGGGGCCTGAGCAAGAAGTACATTTAGAGATCATAAAATATGCTCAATACTTGTTGGCTCCAAGTCTTGCTTGTAGGACACGGTTCAGTCCCAGGTCTGTGAAGGATGGGAATGGATCCTGTGCCATAAATAAAGCTGGTGAATTCTGTGCCCTGTGGCACGCTTGGTTTTGGTGTTTTACACTCAGGTTAATGCCATTGCTCAGAGGAAACATGGCAAAATGGTGACATGGGAAGCTGTATTTCATCAGCACCGTGGAAAGAGAGCAGAGCAGATGTTGTGACTGTGTGGGGAATTATCTGGAAACTGCTGAGTTCTTGGAGCTGCCCCTTGGAGCCCAGGCTTGAGGGGTTCTCCTGCTCCCAGGGGAACAGCCAGGACCCAGCAGGTTTCCTCAGGATCTGTTGTCCCACCACCCTCTGAGCACTCTGGGCCACCCCTTGCCTGTGCTTTGCTTCTGCTCCTCTGTTCACAGCCAGATTCCAAAACCATGAGCATATTAACTTCTGTTAACTTTTGTTAACATTTGAACTTTTTTGTTATTTGGGAAAAGGGTTGTTTTGTGTCTGTGGATGGAATTAGACAAACAGGGAGTTAAAAAGTCTGCAGCTCCTCCTGAGGGGCAGCTCCAATCTCTGCTCCCTGGGACAGGGACAGGGAATGGCTGGAGCTGTGTCAGGGGGGTTTAGGTTGGATTTTTGGGCAAGGTTCTTCCCCCAGAGGGTGCTGGGCACTGCCCAGGCTCCCCAGAGCATGGGCACGGCCCCAAGGCTGCCAGAGCTCCAGGAGGGGTTGGAAAACCCTCCCAGGAATGCCCAGGGTGGGATTTTGGGGGTCCCTCCCAGCTCAGCTTCTCCCGTGATTATTTGGGAAACAGGAGAAGTCCTCACTCAATCCCCTGATCAAATACAGCACACAAAATGCATTGTCTGTGAAACAGCGTTTCAGCTCCAACCAATTTGAGCAGAAATGTGTCAGGACAGTTCAGCAAACTTCAGGGAAACATTTCAATTACCAGAATGTCAGCGCTGTTGGTTTAGCTTCAGAATATCCGTTATCCTTAAAAATAAATTTAAAAAATCTGCTTGGGGAGGAATCAAGACCAAATGGGTAGAAACTTCCAAAATTTGCACTAGTCTGCTAACAAAGAAGGAGATTGATGGCACTTGACTATTCTTTAGCTGAAGTCAATATGCAGCCTAAGGGAGTTATTTACTTGTTCTTGGCAGGTGCCTCCCTCTCAAATGAGACACCAAACTTAGATGAGCAAAGCTGAGGGAATGAAACCCATCCACAGTGCCTGAAAAAACCTTCAACTGCCTTGGAGTCAAAGCAGATGAGTAGCACAGGCAAAGAGCAGTCAGGCTGCTTAGTGCCACACACCACCCCACTTTCCTCACCCACTGTTGCACATAAAATACCCCAGATATTTGCATGCAGGTACCAAGTTCCATATAAAATCTATTTTTTTAATGATATTCCAGAACTTACTATTCTATTCCCAGCTTTCTACAGCAATGCAGTTGGGTGAATAGCACTGGAATATTAATTTTGCTATTATTTTATTTTTTAAGTCTGGTTTTTGAAGCCTGGATTAAGTGTGTCTCTGTTTTTATCCTCCTTGCTTCTCTACCACGAGGAGCTTTGCATAGCTTTGATGAGATGCCTTAACCCTTCTATCTTATCAGTGTCTGTGTGCTTGTAAAAAAAGTTCATTTCCTATTTTAGTATTTAAATAGAGCACTTGAAGTGTGGGCATCAGCAATCAGAGCAATTCCAGCTATCTCAGACCACTGCTGAAAGTCAACACAAATACAAATTAAGCTTATCTGTTGATGAAATCCCACTTTTGCCTGGAGAACCAATGGGATTGATTCCACCTCTGCTAAATTTGATTAATCACTTCAGCTGCATTCCCTGCTTACAAACAGATTGACAGGAATCAAAAGCACAGATTTACCTGCCTGCTTTCAGTGTTTGGTCTGAAGTTACTCCTTAAGACATGAAAAGTCCTACAAAACCTGGGGTTGCTGTTAGAAGTGTTTTTCTCTCTGAAGCCCCAGGGTCACAGCACATTTGGTGCTAACCAGACAAACCCCACCATCACACCATTCCTCGGGGAATGCTGAGAGCTGCAGGAAGTATTTTCTAGCTGAAAATATCCAGTGCTGGCACCACAGTGGTCCTGGTTTCAGACAGAAAAGGAATTGCAGAGAACTGGGAGAGGCAGTTCCAATGGATTTACTGAGGATTTATTTGCTCTCAGCAGGGAGGTTTGTCTTGTTTTGGGGTTGTTCTGGTTTTGGTGTTGGCTGTAGGCATTTTCCAGTGCTGTCCCCTGAACAATGCCATTGGATCTGGGAGGAACATCACACGTGGCAGCACCCACAGGAATCACCAAAACTGGTGATGTTGGCATAAAAGAAGTTTTACAACCAAAGGGTTGTCAGAAAACACCCCAAACCCTTCTGAAGTACCTTCAGTCTTTCCTTCTTCTCCATCTTTCTGATTATTTTGTTCTTGTTCCCCACGCTGAGGGTGAAGGCAGGGAAGGAATGGAAAACTTGACTGAAAGATGAGGAGGGAGATAAGGAGAAGGAAGAACGAGCACAGATGTTAGGAAGAAAAAAGAAATACTTTATTTTTCCTTCTTTATCTTATTTTCCTTTTTTCCCGGCTTTCTTCTCTCTCTGTTCTGTTTCCATTTGAAGCCAAGGCACTGCAGAGTAACGAGGAGGCAGGAGGGGACCCCCATTGCTACCTGACCCAGGCAGCAGCCAGGGGATATTGGTGCAGGGGAAGACAGGAGAAAAGGGTTTTTCCTTTCTTTTCTCTCTCCTTGGAGAGTTTCACAATGGAACAAACCAATAAACCTAATTTCACCCTGTACTGCTGAATGCTCAGTGCCAGTGTTTAGCACACCAGATAATGTGAGCATGGAGGAAGTAAACGGAGCAGATGTTCTCAGGTGAAAAAGAGAAGGATTTATTGCAACTCCCCTCTGCAGGACACCTCTCTAATGCAATTTGAAATTGTTCCCACTCAAGTCATGACAGCCTTGTTAAGGGGAGCCTTTCCAAGGGGCTGTCCTGCATGCTGAGATGTCCCAGGAAATCTGTCACTCTTCCCTGCCACGAGGAATTGCAATAATCCAAACCCAGGGAGTGCCAGTGCTGTGTCCTCTCCAGCTTCCAGCTCGTGTCCTGTCCCTGCTCCATGCACATTTTCTGATGGACGTCCAGGACTACATCCAAAGCCAGATAATCTCATCAGATTTTTTCCACTGAGCAGGCTGGGAATCGAGGTTCCTAATTAGAAGTTTGCAGGAAAAAAAAAACTAATGAGAGAATGCAACCTTCTGTGCTTCTCTTCCAGTCCAAGTTGTGCTGCCATGCACATCGTTGCTGCTGGGGGTGTTGCTGCAGCATCAAAAAATGCCAGTGTGGGATGGAAAATATGCACCAAATTTGTAAAACCTGCACCAACTTTGGAAAGCATGTGCCAAATTTCAAAAGCATGCACCAACTTTGGAAAGCATGTGCCAAATTTCAAAAGCATGCACCAAATTTGGAAAGCATGCACCAAATTTGGAAAACCTGACCCAAATATGGAAAGCCTGACCCAAATTTGGGAAGCATGATCCAAATTTGGAAAGCATGCACCAAATTTGGAAAACCTGCCCCAAATTTGGAAAACCTGCCCCAAATTTGGAAAGCCTGCACCAAATTTGGAAAGCCTGCACCAAATTTGGGAAGCATTCTCCAGATTTGGAAAGCATGCACCGTATTTGGAAAACCTGACCCAAATTTGGAAAACATGCACCAAATTTGGAAAACCTGCCCCAAATTTGGAAAGCCTGCACCAAATTTGGGAAGCATTCTCCAGATTTGGAAAGCATGCCCCAAACTTGTAAAACATGCACCAAATTTGGAAAGCACGCACCAAATTTGGAAAACCTGCACCAAATTTGGAAAACATGCACTAAATTTGGAAAGCATGCACCAAATTTGGAAAACATGCCCCAAACTTGGAAAACATGCACCAGATTTGCTGCACAGGGACCAAATCAAAGATTCTGATCCCCGGAGTTCTCAAAGTGTGACAGTAGAGGGAACAGATCAAGGGTGTTGGGGAGGAGATACAAAGTGAGATTGATCAGCAAAGAACCACAGAATGTCCCGGGTTGGAAGGGATCCATGAGGAGCATCAAAGTCCAGCTGCTGGCCCTGAACAGGACAGACGTGGTGGGCACAGGGACTGTAACCAGGGAACTTCCAGGCATGATGAACAAAGACTCTTCCAGGGAGGGATTTCTGGGGTCATTTGGAGTGGGAAGGGTCATGTGAGTGAGAGCACCTTGGAGAAGTGGCTGAGGCTTGGCCAACATGAAAGGTCTGTAGGAGGCCACAAACAGCTCTGGTACAGCCATGGGATTTTGGGGCAAAGCAATGTTGCTCTTTCATTGCTCTTTTTCCATGAGAGATAAAAATCTAATCGGATTTTCAGTGAAAGGGAAATCTGGGAAAGGAAATGAAAAGCTGGAGGGACACACACAAGTGACAGAATGGGACTAACACATCAAAAGGACAGAAACTTCCTGTGCTCTGTGCTATTTGGAGCAAGGATGTGAGTCTGGGGCCTCAGTGAACCACACCCAGTCCCCATCATTGTCACTCAAACTGGGTTTAAATTCACCAGCCCAAGGAGAATTGTCCCAGGTTTCCTGCAGGTCCACGGGGAGCCCAAACAACAGGCACATGAAATTAGAGGTGATGAGACCTGGCTGGATGGAGTTTGGAGCAACCTGGGATAGTGGAAGGGGGTAGGAATGGGATGGGCTTTAAGGTCCCTTCCACTCCAAACCATCCTGGCATTCTCTGATTTGATTTTGGGGATTTTTGGTCTCTGCTTCTATTCCAGAGTTTCTGAAATCCAGCCAGGGCCACGCTGGTGTCAGCTGCTTGTTGTCTGGACAGAATTCTTTAAGGTTACCAGCAGGTTGTATTGTTCTTGTGCTTCTGAAATGTGTTCTGACCAGCAGAGAGGGAAGCAGCCTCCTGCAAGTGAACAAAACTCCCACGCAGAGGGCAATTCAGGGCCTTCTGTACTGTTGAAATTCTACTTAAATCCCATATTAATGGCTTAGTTTTACATCTGGAGTGAATTTAGTTGTGTGTGAAGGGCTGACTCAGAGCTCCTGATAGTGTCTGGATCATAAAAATGATGATTAATGGTGGGATTAGAATCGTGGCAGTGTGGACATCCCACCCTGTGCTGGAAGAGCTTTTGTCTGATGTAGTGGAGTTACAAAGATTTCATAAAACCAGCAGAACCTGGAAGATAAAGAAATTGGCAGCTGTTTTATTTAATTCTGTTCCTTTTCTGCTTTTCTTTCCCGTACACACAGAGGTGCTGTTGCCCAGTATTCCCTGGCTGCCAGTTCTGGGATGTATCACTACAGGACATTTGGGCACGGGGTGTTTTTGTCACTTTTTTCTTTGGCCATCACAGAGGAACATCTGCCTCACACTTAATCCTTGAGTGCTTTACAGACAGGGCAAAACAATTTTTGCTATTTTATGTTAAAGGCAGTAGCAGCTCCTGAAAATCCCGTGTTATCTCAGGAATCTGTATGACGGAGTATAGCTCAGTTCAGATGGCTGTATATATTTACATAAATAAATATTTGTGGTCCCAATTGCAGGGATTTGATGCAAAAATAATTCTATTTTTAGGAAGAGGGGAGAATTTTCAGAAATAGGATGGAAGAGTTCTAGCATCACATTTTATAATTTCTAATAATATTCTTTTCTACAATATTTTAATGACTATTCAGCTGGATTATGTAATTTTGTTTTGATCCAAATAGTTAAAAGATTATAATGGCATTTATTTGATTTCCAGTTAATTGTCAGTCAACCCTGAAGCTCATTTATATCAGCATACAGATAAGGAAAATCTTTTAAGCACAGTTTATTAAATGGTAACACTATTAGCATACAAATTATGCTCTGAATAGAATAAACAGGTACAAAGATCATTAACATATGATACAGACAGTCAGATCTCAGATGGGATTCAGTGGGACCTTTTCAAAAATACCAGGGCTGTCAGCAGCAGGGACAAGTCATTCACTCAGCCAAACTTTACTCACATTTCCAGCTGCATAAATCACTGCTAATTCCGAGCCACCTGGGAGTTGTGCTCATCTCTCTGTCCCTCACTCACTTCCCTTTGTAGTTTTTAATGCAGCCTCTCCTGCTCCTCAATCTCGGTAAAATTAGAGGAGTCAGATATTGTCTCAGTGTCTGGCAGCATGTCTGGAGAAATTTATAAACAATATATCTTTGCACAGCCTGGAAATAAAGAGGGGTTTGCTCCTGAGCAGCAAAGGGAGGCTGAGCAGACATGGTTTCAAATAGGATTTCTCAGATAATAAAAATTACTTTGCCTCTGATTTCATCAGATCCAGATTCCTCTATTTTATCAGCACAGGGCCGTGATGAGGCTTCAATAATGCTGGAGGTGTCAGATGTTAGTGGCAGGCCCGAGACTAGAGGGAATCTTTACAAAGTATCAGGGTTACTTTATTTGGAAAAGAATTACACCCTTGAAGGGAGAGCTGCCCTTCTGGCAGTGCTGAAACCTGCAGAATTCACCCAGTTTTACACCGATCCAGCTCAAGATTTTGCTGGGGATTTCAAAGCCCTTTGCTGTTTGAATCCATGCATTTCATATCCACAAATTAACATCCCCCCCTCCCGAAAACAGACTGGCTGAACAATGCAGCAGTGCACAAAGCTACCCCTGCTGCACTTCTAAATCTAATGACTTGACACCTCTTCCTTTTCTCAGATTTTATTTCTTCTATCAGCCTTGTTAAATACATATTATTCCTTCATGCTCTTAAGATCAAAGCAAATAGCCATCAACAATCTTTTGTTCACACGAGACAACACATCCGGAGATGGTTTGTTTGGCCTGGTTAATTAAAAGCTGTACCTATCATCCCTGCTTGATTTCTCAAGTTCTTTACTTAAAAAGTATGTGTGACAATTTTAATGAGCTCTCACCTCTTCCCCACAGCCTCTGGCTTCTGCACAAACTTTGCAAACTCTTCTTTGAACATCACACGGAGCTCTGGCTCCAGCAGATCCCAGGGAAGCTGTTTGTTTTCCCTCCCTGCACGTGGTGCTCATCTCATCTCATCTCCTGATGGAGTCACTCCGAGGGCAATTTCAATATTTATATCTGATGGGTTTAAAGTAAAAAAGGGTCAGGTTAGATTAGGACTGGGGAAGAAATATTTTACGTTGCTGGTGACAAAGCACTGGCACAGGGTGCCCAGAGCAGCTGGGGCTGCCCCTGGATCCCTGGAAGTGCCCAAGGCCAGGCTGGACAGGGCTGGGAGCAGCCTGGGACAGTGGGAGGTGTCCCTGCCCATGGAACTGGATCATCTTTAAGGTCCCTTCCAACCCAAACCATTCCATAATTCTATATGGAATAATATTTCTGTGTATTCCCAATCCCCCCTGGTGTGCAGGAACTTTGCATGAATAGTCAGAACTGGACTTTCATCTCTTCTTTTGCTCACAGCAGCTTGGTTTAATTGAGCTGTTCACCCAGGGGCAGCACCAGGCAGGAGCACGGGAGGCAGCAGGACTCTGATCAGGATTTAAGCATTTTGTAAGTCAGAGATGCCAGCCTAGAGTTAGGCCTGTGCTTAAGCAATCCCTTGCTGCCTCAGGGCTTTATGAACAGCTGGGTCCTGAGTTCTTCCTTCTCCTCCTTCCTTCCCAGTACTGCATTTATCAGATCTGCTTCAGATCTTGTGCTTTTGGTCCTTTGACAGGCACTTATTTACTTATTGAGAGAAGTCCAGTTTTCCTGGCAGACAAAATATTCTCCTTGCATTGTGTTGGACAAGTTAAACTTTTCTGTCTCGTCACAGCACTTGGAATTACCTTGTCTTGTGATGCTGCTGCTAAGAATTATTATCTATAGCCTTCACACAGCCTCAAATGTTGTGAAAAGGAATGGTTTCCAGCAAGCCTTTCAGCAGGTGAGACGTGCCTTTCACAGCTTCTTCTTAAACCATTTATCAGAGCTTGATCCAAAGCCCATTAAAGGCAATATTCCCCTCACTTTCTGCATCACAGCTCCCTGATTTGAGAGAGAAATGGGAGAGGACAAAGTGCAGCCCCTCTGAACCCACCCAGGGCACAAAGTTGTGGCTCTGAGGGAGTTTAGGGCAGCTTGGCTGTTCTTGGCACCTGGGGCAGCGTTTCACAGGGCGTTGCTGTTCTTTCTCTTCTTGCATTTGAAATGCATCATCTTGATTTTCTGCTGTGCTCTGTCTTCCCACCCCTCTCCTGACACAGACCTCAGGACAGCTGGAAATTTCTCACTTTTTAAAATGTTTTTTTTTTCATTGCCTTCCCCACTAAACTAATTACTCTGGAGTCCTTTGTGCTCTTACACAAATTCTGCCTGAGTGTTTTATTTACTGCTCGCTCTAATTGTCGTTAGGTAGCGTGACCTGTTTCAAACAACTCAGGAGCTTTTATTTAGTAGATTTTCTCTCTGCTAAGCTCTGTTTTGATCCATTGAAAGAGCCATTCCATCCTCAGCCTGCCCAGCCATTGAAATATTGTTTCAGAACAGCATTTCTTCAGATCAAACGTGACACTGTCAGCTCCTGAGTGGGTACAAACCCCTCTTAGTGGCTAAATGAGAGAGATGGGAATTATCAAGGTCTCAATTCATCATGAAGAATACAGGGATGAAAAATCTGAGGCATGACCAAACTTCAGTGAAAAAGCTGTAACCAGAATCCACAGGGGCTAAGGTAGAGCTTTCAAAGCTTCTCCCCTTTGCTATTCTGTATTTTACAGACTGTTTTTTTCCTGTGTATTTATCTACATTGAAGCTTTTGGGGTTGAAGATTATCTTTTTTCTTTTTTTTTGCTTTATGCCACTTCTGGATTTTAATTTGCACCTAAGAGCTTTTAGGTGCAACTGCAGTAAAAGTAACAGGTCATCAATATTTGATGGAGAGGAAGACACCGAGGTGGCTTGTTATAAATTATTATTCAGGTACCCAATTTATGAACATTTGCTGATTCACACTGGAATCTCTTTGGATACTGTTTGATGAACACCATATGTTACCCAGCCACTCGATTGCATCCCCTATTTTATCACCAGCAGTTTTTCTGGTGGTTGGTGCAGGCTGATGGGAAGAAACGCATCATTAATGTAAAAAATATTGCAGAGGCACAAGGGGAATACTTGGAAATGTTTTTTCATATTCAAAGCTGCCTTTGGAGCAGTCATGGGCGTGTCCCACACAGAGGGAGAGCAGCCAGGGCTCCTGTGCTGATGCACAGGGGTGTCACCAGCCCAGTTCATGGGATCACAGAGTCATGGAATATCCTGAGTTGGAAGGGACCCACAAGGATCAGAAACGCTGCCCCAGGTGCCAAGATCAAGCTCCTGGCCCTGCACAGACCCCCCAAAATCCCACCCTGGGCGCCCCTGGCAGCGCTGTCCAACCCCTCCTGGAGCTCTGGCAGCCTCGGGGCCGTGCCCATTCCCTGGGCAGCCTGGGCAGTGCCAGCACCCTCTGGGGGAAGAACCTTCCCCTAAAATCCAACCCAACCCTGCCCTGGCACAACTTCATTCATCCTTCCTTACCCAAAAGACATTCAGCTGATACCTCTCTGTATCGAGGAGGGGACTTTGCTCCTTCCTATTTTGCCCTGCTCCAGTTCAGTGTGATGGATTATTAAACCTGAACTTATTTCCTCTCTGGACCCCGAGTGGCAAACCCAGGGCTGCTGCAGTACCTGGTGATTATTGCCAAGGAAACAAAGATTTTTCATTGCAGCCTAGATCCCCTCCCCTCTCAGCTGCACACCCCAGTGACAGCGGGCCCAGCACCGCAGGGACAGCTCTGCCTGCCCCTCCCAAACCCACCTTGCCCTGCCCAGGAGCCAACCTCTGAGCAGGGCAAGGTCAGGTGAGCGTGGGAGGCATGAAATTAGGGGGATATAAGCCAGGAGATCACCAGAAATCCAAGTTTAGAGCTTCTCCTTCCCAGCTGAGATGCTGGGAGGGTGTAACAGGAGCAGGACAAGGTCTGATGTGTGTTCCACTTGCAGTTACAAATGTATAAATGCCAGAATGGGAAACAGAAACACACCGTGATGGGGTTTTTTGTGTGTTTAATGGTTCTGATGCTCCTGCCAGCTCCAACTTCTGCTCTTGTGATTGTTCATTTCCTTTAATAATTCAGTACATCACCCAATCTTATGTTGTTAGTAATAAATATTAAATACCCAAGCTGTGATGCATGAATTAGATATTTTCTATTTTATGGAGGGAGCCTTGTATTAGAGTTAAATGTCAATTAAATGAGGGATGTAAAAAATGATGCAGTGCTGCTGTGAGTGAATGGAGCCTGCTTTCCTGTGGAGTTGTGGCTTACACTGAATTTTTTTGAGTGTAAGGAAATGTAGCATTTGGGTGCAGATTCTCTGATGCCTGTTGAGGACTGAGCTTAGTGGCAAGAGGAGAAACACACAGAGACCCTGACCCCTTTTTTATGAAACTTCCAGGACCTTCACGTCCTAAATTTCTTCTATACTCAGAAAAAAAGTTGTTCAAGTTCCACATTTACCAGGTGCAGCAGGTGGATGTTGAAGAACTGGGGAAAAAAACCCCAAAATATTACAGAATAATATTTTCTGTGCTAAAGTTCATTGCTAATTCAGCTTTGATTTGAAAATCCTCTACTTTTAGATGCGTGTTCTGTGTGATTCTGTAGAAAATCCCCAAAATCCTGAAGTCCTGCCCTTGTATGTGCCAGCAGAAGGGTGCCAGGCACAGAGTGACAGCTTATCCAAGGAAATCATATCCAATCCTTGTCCTGACTTACATCCCAAAGCATCTTGTTAACATGAAAAAAAAAAAATATTAACAAGCTTAAAAATGAATTTTGTCCATAAAACCCAGGAGTGGTCCTGAAATTACCATTAAATGCAATTTCCCCAAAACTCTGCTAACTGATATAAACAACTCAGTGACTCCAAGGTGGTTTGAGGGCCCTGTGACACAGTGATGGGTTTGATTTGGCTCCTTGGCTAGTGAGGTGGCATTTGGGCAACTCAGCCAGTCTGATAATATCTTTTAATAATCCTGACAGAACTCCACGGGCAGCAGGGCTCACACACAGCCTCAGATTGGCTTATAGGGTCTGTAAAAAAACCCAAAACAAAACCATGCTTAAATAGAACACAAGTAAGTAGCAAGTTGAGTCTTTCAACTTTTTCTTCAGATTCCAGATTTTGCTGTAAGAAAGTCACCTGGAAAAGTGGATGATCAACCCCAGTTTGCCAATAAAACATTTCTAATATAGAATTTAATAAGCAGCAGAGGTGAAAATTGGTTAACACATATTCAGCTTGCTGTAGAAGAGAAAAATCATAATGGAAATGTTTAAATATTAAAAGTAGCACTGCACTTCTGTTACTATTCCTCTGCCAGAAGTCTTTTTTATTTCTGTTTTTCTATTGTTGCCCAGGAAATTGTGGATTCTCCATCCCTGGAAGCATCCAAGGCCAGGTTGGATGGGGTTTGGGACAACCTGGGAGGGTGAAAGGTGTCCCTGTCCAAGGCAGGGGTGGGCTGAGCTTTAAGATCCCGTCCAACCCAAGCCATTCTGGGATTCTGTGATTCCATTTTCTTTGCTTTTCCCCAGGGTGGTGTTCCTGGAGGACGGCAGCCTCAGGATCTCCAACATCTCCAAGGTGGATGCTGGGGTTTACACTTGTGTAGCCACAAACCAGTTTGGAGCTGCCAGAAACTCAGGGAACCTGATTGTGAAAGGTATTTCAGTATTTCCTTCTTTTGTGGAACGAGGTGAGCTTTAAAGACCCTTCCAACCGAAGGTTCTCTGATTTTGTAATTCTTTTTTTTAATATCCTTGTTTCCAGTAGCATCAGAATGGCTGCTGCAGCCTGCAGTGTGATCTCCTCCTTAACTTTGCATCTGGCAAAAATATATTTTAATATTTACCTTCTGACAGAGCAATTGGCACTGATTCAGCTCAAAGTGTGACCTGAGATGGTGCTGCAGCACAGCCAGCAATGAAAACACCCAGAGCTTCAGGGTTTCAGCAGCTCTGACTTCATTAAGGTTCTACCCCCTTTCCCATGTCCCATACACTGTGGCAATATGGGAAAATCCCATTAAAACATGAAAAAGAAATTTATTTTGTTTGGCATTTATGAAGTTTATTAAAACACCAAGTAACAACATGGTATAAAAATGATCTTGTTTGCAGGGAACATTTGTTTTTGTTTCCCCTCTGGAGAAGTTTGGGCTGTTCAATTATAGGCCTCATTGCTTCAGCATTATTTTCAACTGAAATGTCAGAACTTGGGAAAGCATAGCTAATGTGCAAATTAAGTTTATTGCTGCTCATTGAGTTGTTTATTCTTTGTGGGAGAAGTCTTTATTACACCTCCAGCAGTCACATCTCCCCTCTTTTCTCCTCTGGAATGGGATTTGCCATGTAATGCATGTTTGCTGTTGCTAAGCAAGATAGATGGATAAGGCAGAACCAAGAGCTTTTAAGAAGCTTTTAAAAGTATTTGAGGTGGAAGTTTTGAAGACAAGCCCATAAAGGAAGTAAAAAATATCACCCAAGTGAACATTCTGCATTAGTGGGGATGAGGATGATACAAGAAGAAGTGCAAGAGGATGGGAATACCATAATAAATTAATTTATTTTTTTGTTATCACTACTGAAAAACAAACCTCATGCCTAAATGCAGTGTAATTCCCAAAAGGACAGTTTTCAATATTTATTTGGTGGAGGTAAACAGGTTCAGGCCAATAATAAAGGAGATTTCTTATGATAACAGCAGTGTCCAAGGCCAGGTTGGAGCACCTGGGATAGTGGAAGGTGTCCCTGCCATGGCAGGGGTGGCCCTGGGTGGGATTTAAGGTCCTTTCCAACCCAAACCTTTCCAGAATTCTGTGATTTAAGAATCTCTTAAATTCTGGAGTTAAGCTGTGATGAGTATTGAACTAACCCAGCTCGTGCACATTTCCTTCTCCTCCTCTCACATTATTTTCAGATCATATTAATATTGTTGAAGAGATTCTGCTCTCATTTTCTACACGTGTCTAAATTCCCACCACTTTATAACACTTCCATGCACAAAAGCTTTATTCAAGGGAATTGCTTACAACAAAGTGGTTGTTATCTCTAATCTGTCTGCCAGTCATATCAACAAAAGTGAAGCCATATAAACCCATTTCCTTCCCTTCAGCGAGCTGATACTTCCCTTCGTAAGAGCTGCAAGTTTGGGTCTCGATGCAATGGGTTAAAAATGATCAAATAAATAATTTTCCTGCCTGGGAACATCTTTGAAGCTGTAACTCGAGTACTTGCTGTGGAGTAAAGTACCACTGACATTAATATAGATTAAGGAGTGTGATGTCTAAAGTAAGTGGAGATGAGCAGCAATTTTGCTTTTGCTGCAGTTTTTGGCCAGGAGAATTCTTCAAGTTTGGAGAGCCACGGGCACGTGTTTAAGAGAAGTCTGTACCTTTTGACTGAAATCATAACTATTGATTATGGGCTTTATGAAGTAATATAATTTAGGGTGTTCCTAATGTAAGTGTAAACTAATTTAGGGTGCTCCTCTCACATCTGCTCACTCTCAGGCACACAACATGGTCATGGGGCTGGTGCTGCCATAGGAGTGATCTAAAATCATCACTATATTAGAAAGAATTCCCTTTATTACAGAACATTTGGGCCAATTAGAAATCATTTCCCAACTGGTACAATAACCAATAACTGCTGTTTTTATAAGCATTTTAAAAAATCTGGGGTTTTTTGTCTCCTCAGAAAGGACTGTCATCACTATTCCACCCTCTGACACAGATGCAACAGTTGGAGAGAGCATTGTCCTGCCATGCCAGGTGTCCCACGACCCCTCCTTGGACGTGGTGTTCTCCTGGACATTTGATGGCCAGAGAATTGATTTGAGCAGAGGAATCCATCACTTTGAAAGGATTGGAAGAGTGAGTTTCCCAAACTCCTTAATGAAAGTCTTTGCCACAGTCTTTACACGACACGAGTGTTTATCATAATTCCTCCCTTGCTGTTTATATGCCTGGCAAATCACTGTTTCTTTACAAGGGCTGAAAACATTTATTTTTCTTCCCTAAATTTCATAAAGGCGCTTGAGTTATTTGTGAAGCCATAATAAAAATGTCCCCATGAAAGAAACTGATGATAGCTATGAATATTTTAATTTAAAAGCTGAATTTTTTATTAATATTGAGCAATTTATAAAAATGCCCAGTACGGAAAGCATGTTGTGAGTGATTAGTTTTCTTTTTTTTTTTTTTTTGTATCTCTCCAGGAATCTGCTGGGGATTTGATGATAAGAAATATTCAGCTGCATCATTCTGGGAAATACGTGTGCATGGTGCAAACTTCTTTAGACAGTCAATCTGCAACAGCAGATATAATTGTGAGAGGTATGTCTGTAAGGGAGACACACACGTCTTCTAGAGGAATTAGGAATTCTTGACATCAGCTGCTGTTTAAATGACTCCAAGGATGTCAGTTCCACATCTCAATAGTGAAATGTTTTCTTTCTTTTACTCTTGGCCCCAGAATTGTGGCCAGCATGATCCTGGTGTTCAGCCAGCCCAGGGGAACCTCTGCAGTTCTGCCCTGGTCTCTTTGGCAAAAATTTTGGGCCACACAGATCAGAGTGGGCCACACACATCCTCTCATCTCAGCAGTGTTGTTATTTCCTTCAGGCATCTCTGGGTCACTGTGCAGGCTGGGAAAATCAAAACACCTCATTCCTTTCCCCTATTTGGAGAGAATACGAAATAATATTTTCTAACCCAGCCTTTTACCGCCAGCAGTGAGGAAATGCTGTCATGGGAGCAGATCTGTAAACCCTAGGAGAAATCAGAAACACGTGTAGTGCACCATCCTGCATTCTTTCTGAACCTCAGTTTTGATTTAATTCAGTAGGAATTCTCAGAATGTTCGATGGTTCAACAAAAGACAACATTGGGTGCCTTTCTCTGTCAGACACAAAAAAGAAATCATTCCTTTGTTTGTAGTTTTCATGTTAGCAACATCAAGACATTAATTTTCCTGACTCATAAAAATGTAATCCAGGCATGGAGCCATCATTTAGGGATTGTGCAGCTTTTATGACACTGCAGCTTCATGAATAATTCCTCTGACTTGAGAAAGCAAGAGTTGCCCAACCCATTCCAGCGGTGAATCTTCTCTTCCCAATACCTTCCTCTTAAAATGCTGCTCGTGTCAGGCCCCCCAGGTCCACCAGAAGATGTTAAAGTTGAACATGTTTCTAGCACGACTGCTGGGCTATCCTGGAAGCCTGGAGCAGATAACAACAGCCCAGTGCAGATCTACAGTGTCCAGACCAGGACTCCCTTCTCGGTGGGATGGCAGGCGGTCGCCACAGGTGAGCAACTGGAGTTGTTTTGGATTTTTTATTTAGTATTTTCCATTAATTACCTCAAAAATCCATCTTTGGTGTCATGTTTGCCTCCAGCTCCCGAGGTCATTAATGGCAGGACCCACGAGGCCACCGTGGTGGATTTAAGCCCCTGGGTTGAGTACGAGTTCCGGGTGGTTGCCAGCAACAGCGTGGGGATTGGGGAGCCCAGCAGGCCATCGGCTCTCCTGAAAACCAAAGCAGCGGGTAAGGTCCTGCTTTCTGCCAGGTTTTCCCAGCTCCCAACTCTGGGAATTTCCCTGCAGCAGAGCCACTCATTCCTACAGGGTTATTTACCCAATTCCATAGGCAGGGATCCAACGTGTTCCACTGGATGGGACTTGGAGCAGCCCGGGACAGTGGAAGGTGTCCTTGCCATGGCAGGGCTGGGACTGCATGGTCCCTTCCAACCCAAACCATTCTGGCATTCCTTGATAAAAGCTGGAGCTAGCCTGTGTTCCTCCCTTTGATGTGTCCCAACCAACCTTTCACACAAGCAATGGGGGAGAACAATTTTTGTTCTCCCAATGAAATCCAAGTTTTTACCCAGCTCAGGGACTTGCACATGAAATGAAAACTCCACTCTCAGACTATCCCTTGGCTGCAGAGTTGTTTGAAATCTGAGCATCAGGAGGAACAGGATAATTTTAACTTTGGATATTGGAGGAAATAAATGACAGCATCCAAAGCCCAGTGAAACCAACAGCTTCGACTGACTCCAGAGTGGAATCCTTTCTGTCTGTCTGTCTGACCTTTACTCATTTATCTTCTGGGACTTGGAACCTCATGGGAAGCTGCTTCATTCCTGGGTGACCAACACTGTCAGTCCTTTAACCTGCTCAGTTTGGCACAATTTATTTGCAGCCCAAACCTTTGGTTTGTTTTATGTTCCTCCCAGCCCCCTGCTTATCAACTCTCTCCCACCTATAAAATCAGTGTTTATAGGACGGAAAGCAGTAAAATGGAAGCAGCTTTTACAACCCACTTTCTCTTCTCTGTTTATCTCATTTGCCAAGCTCTGAAGTTTGGCAAGCTGCATTTCAGGACAGAACTCAATGTACAGTATTGTACATTATACAGAAGAAAACACATTTCTTTTAGAATGTGGAATCCATTTGTTTCTGGGAATAGAATCCTGGAATGGTTTGGATTGGAAGGGACCTTTAAGACCATCTAGTTCCAACCCCCAGCACCTTCCAGAGGAGGTCAGATTTTTTAAATTTCCCAGCAGAGTATCTCAAATAAATATTCTCCATTACATGATTGATCACAAAGACCAAATTAATCTTGAGAAGGTTTTTGTTGCTTTTACCATCTTGGGGCTTTGTAAAGTGGGATATTCAAAACCAGACAGGCAGTGAAAGCTTTCATCTTTTAAAGCTTTTATTTCTTTATTTATTAGAGGGATTCACAAGACTGGGGCAACGAGGAGAAAGAAACAATAAAATTATTGTTATTTATCATGGCAATAACACAAGGAAGATTATTTCCGTACAGTGTACTCTGTCTGAAGTTTAACAGAAGAGACAGAAAGACTCACTTCAGGTTTTAGCTGCCTAACTCCTTCACTGCTGTAAATTCTTCTGTCTCAAAACATTGCAGTGCAGTGGGACAATATCAGCTTTTATTATTTTTTTAATCAGAATAGGAAACTGAAATCAGCAGGGCAGTGTGGACAGCAAATACCTGGCCAGAAAAGGGTGAATTTGAGCTCTGCTGGTGTAATAACTATTTTGCCAGCTGAAATCTGAGCATTAGTAGATTTGTGGATGCAAATGAGCCACTGTTCATTTCATTAAAATGGAGCTGAGAATTAATTGAGCCTCTGTTGGTGCACTCAGCTGTAAATTTTCATCTGTTTCTCAACTCTGACCCAGTTGAGGCTCTGCTGAGCCGCAGCACAAAATTTTCCCTGTGCAAGTGTAGGAAGTACCAAACACAGTTAACACACGAGCTAATTGAGCATCACTTGGTTCATGAAACAGTGAAACACCAGGCTTGAAAGTTTGTTTTGCTGTTTCCATGCAGTTCTTGTCAGTCTGGGATCATTTGTCTCTGATGTGGCCAAAGACATTGATTGTGGGTGACAAAAAAGAAGAGCTCAGCAAAACCCTCCAGACGAGCCCAGGCTCTTTGCTCTTGCACTCACTCTGATGGCTGCACAGCAAAATTGTCCTGAAACTCCTCCCAGTTCTAGAGGATTAAATCAGATAAATATTTATATGTGGACTAGAATCTGGAAATGATAATGGGTTGACATCAGCTTCTGTGAACTTTAAGCACTGTTGATTTTATTGCCACCCTAGAGCTGGGTTAATGTCAATGGGAAGGACAAGCAAATATGGCAAAACTTGCCCAGTCTCTGAAAAGAAAGCTTCTGAGATGTAAACATCCCACCTATTTCTCACCCTCACGTCAGCTTTTCAGACAGTGAGAGCTGAATGAAGACAATGACAAAACAATCTTGACATTTCTGAAGATAGGGTTTGGAGATGGCACCACCAAATGTCCTGTAGAGGGTTCCTGTCTCTGCCCGTTCCAGGGATGTCCTCTTCTCTTACACTTCTCCAGCAGCTGAAAAAGAACATGATGTCATAGAACCATAGAATGGTTTGGGTTGGAAGGGACCTTAAAGAAGAAATATAAAGCAAGAGGCAGGAAATGCTGATATTTTCTTTGCCTCTCCACCATGAGCCCCTTCAGCCTCAACAAAGTTCCCTGATCTCAGTCCTCAACCTCTGGTGCCACACACCCGTGGAATGCTGGAGAAATCCAGCTCTTATCAACCAACTTTTGGACACTTACAGTCTTGGGAGAAGGAGAAAAACAAATTGTGAGTTTTGAATTTGCTAAGAAAAGCATACAACCAATTAAAAAAATTAATATATTGCTCCAACAACATGTTTACTGAACAAATGCATAATTACTAAATCAGTAGTGTTGCAGCTACAGTCTGAATGGAACATCATTTTGCCAATTAGTTGATGAGGCATAATAATGTCAGATACTTGATGCTCCCAGTTCTTTAATTAATTTTTTGAACCAGGGTACTCATGTATCAAATTCATCTATGGCTTCAGCCTTAGAAAACATGTAAACATCATTTCAGTTCCTTTCAAATGGGCTGCTGTGCAATGTAATCCCTGTTCCACCTGCTGAGAGGTGGAATGGCTGCAGGTGAGGTAGGAAATGCTCTGATCACCCACTTGGAAAGGCCTCCAGGATCATTGAGTCCAACCTTTGGCTGACCACAGCTTTGTCCAGAACTGGACACAGCACTCGAGGTGTGGCCTCAGCAGTGCCCAGTGCAGAGGGACAATCACTGCCCTGGTCCTGTGGCCACACCATTGCTGATCCAGGCCAGGTGACCTTGGCCTTCTTGCCCACCTGGGCACATCTGGCCTCATCTTCAGCTGCTGTCACCAGCACCCCCAGGTCCTTTTTTGCTGGGCCACTTTCCAACCACTCTTCCCCCATCTCGGAGTGCTCCGTGGGGCTGTTGTGACCCGAGAACAGGACCCTTCACTCCACCTTGTTGAGCCTCACACCACTGGCCCCAGCCCATGGCTCCAGCCTGCCCAGATCCCTCTGCAGAGCCCTCCAGCAGATCCGCTCTCCCACCCAAATCAGTGCCATCCGTGAACTTCCTGAGGGTGCCCCTGATCCCTTTGTCCAGATCAGCCATAAAGACATCAAACAGGACTGGCCCCAGGGCCGAGTCTTGGGGAACCAGCTGCAAACACCAAGACCTTTTCTTCCCCAGTTCCCGTGGTGGCACCAACGAACATCGGCGGAGGAGGAGGGAGCCGCTCCGAGCTGGTCATCACATGGGAGGTAATTCCTGGCTCAATTAACCTCAGCTGTCTAATGGGGAAGGGCCTGTGGGTGAAGTCACAGCCCTGCTGAAATCCAAAGGCTTTGGTCGAGCCTGGACTTCAGCCTGGATGTGGAGAGCAAACAGCCTGTAAGACACACAGCAAGTTTTCTGTGTTATAGGGAACAATTTGTAAAAATAAACAGTTTAAGAGGCACGTTGTAAAGATGTTTAGAAGTCTGCATAACCCTCTTATCTCCATTGTACAGGAGGTGCTTAACGCACTAATCTGCTTGGCCATTTTCTGCATTTACATTTTTCCTACTTTTGTTTACATGTTTTCCATTCTGGAACACTGTGCTGACAAGACATATCCTATTATGCGTTAAAGGAGATGAGACCTTTAATTCTCCAGCACTCCAGCGAGAGCAAAGAATACACTTTTTCAGAGCAGTTAATGCCAGACAAGTTGCAAAGGGTGAGTGCAGGTCATTTCAGAGAGTAGAAAGTGAGAGCTGTGGGAAGGAGCCTCCTTTTCCAGCCTCCCAGCAGCTTCCCACAGGCACTGGGATGAAGGCAGGCAGCCTCTGGCAAAGCCTGGGAAGTGATGGGGCAGCTGCTTGGTCAAAAAGTGAAAAATCAGATCAAAAGAAATTGAAAAAAATCCCCACTAGATAAATAACACCGCTGATGTTTTCCCCTCCCCATGCTGCAAACAGAGTGAAATTCCACTTTCCCTGAACTAAGTTTTCCTCCATCTGCAGCTTTCACTCTTTTGTTTCATTTTCTCCTCATTGGGAGCAGAAGAACATGAAAATCGAAAACAACCTGAGAGATCTCAATCAAATTATCCTGTTGGACTCCATAGTGTGTCCCGAAAAACAATCAGAAGAAATCCTAATTATGGCCAGCTAACAACACTGAACACGACTCTGTGGCTTTCTGTGATGAACTCACTAAATGTCTTGATTAAATCTGAGGTCACAGAAGCCTCAAAAACAAATTAAATGCTCTAGAAAGTAGCTTGAACTCCTATAAATCCCCAGTGAGCCATCATCCTCTCATTTAACTCTCTCAAGACTGGAAAAGAGATGGAAAGGGGAATATTGGGTGTTTGTAAAACACTGAAGGAAAGACGTGTTATAAATGCCAAGGCAGGCTTATTATCATTATTTTTATTATTAGAATTAGAAGGAATTTATTATAAAAATAACATAAGTGCCCTGAAATCTTTCAAAGTGCTTCCAGATTTTCCCCTATCATCTCACACTGTTTGTGCTCCCAAGAGTTTGCAGGAGAAGAGGTTGGAGCCAGGACTCAGGTCTTGACCCTTTTTCTTTTTGCACCATTTTCCATGCCTGCTTTTCCATACCTGCTTTTCCTTTGATGCAAGACTCTGAAATAAATGCAGTTTTACTGAGAAACACTTCCTTTCTCCATTTACTCCTGATTTTATTTCATAAATGTCCTCTTGCTTTGAGAATGTGGAAGTATTTTTATCCCATGAAAAACCAAACTTCATGCTGGACACGGTGTTGCTGTAATTGCCTTTTCAGTTTGAGCCTTTCATACGTATCTTGACATGGGATTTTATTAATAGAAACATTAATTTTGCCATGTTGACTTGCGGAACATTTCTGTTCTGAGAGCTTAAATAAGAATATGTTCATGCACTTGAGGCTTCCTCCTTGCTGAAAAAAATACATCAGTACTGTACTCAGAGGCAGGTAATTATACAACTGACACACATTTCTTTGTATACATTTGCTCCTTCCCAACTCTTTTTTTCCCTTAAAATCATTTATTTAAAATTAGCATTCCTATGCCCCTTTGGGGAAAGAAAAAAATCTACAAGCTACAACTTGTACTGAGTGAAATGCTTTTAATTTTGCAAACTTCATGCCTGAAAGAAACAACTTTAATGGAGCTGATCAGATCTTTTGTTTCTAAATTGATTGCCCCGATAGATTTATTATTTTGATTTTTATTTCAATATTACATTGACGGATGGGGCAAACATTATTATCTTCTCCAAGGCACAGCCAACTAAATCAATACCACTAAAATATAGTCAGGGAATGAAGATTCAATTAAAACTGTGGGTACATGCAAACCTTTATTGACTGCCTTGTCACCACAGCCAGTGTCAGAGGAACTCCAAAACGGGGAAGGTTTTGGCTACATCGTCATGTTCCGTCCCCTTGGCTCAACAACCTGGACCAAAGCTGTGGTGGCCTCGGTGGAATCCAGCAGATATGTTTATAGGAATGAGAGCATCACACCCCTCTCCCCTTTCGAGGTGAAGGTTGGTGTCTACAACAACGAAGGAGAAGGGACCCTGAGCTCCATTTCCATCATCTACTCCGGAGAGGACGGTAACACAAGTTACTCTCAGTAGTAATGGGTGCGTGGCAGCAGTAGGTGACAGATATGATCAGGCAGATCTCACAGGGTTTTTAAGGACCCTTGCTCAAACCTGCTCATTGGATATTTATAACAGACGTGAGGCAGGAGATGGGAATCTGAAGTAAAAATAGCAAGGGGCAAATTTGCAGAATGATTTTCAGCAGAGGGCCTGTTTCAACTAATTTGTCCCCCAAGGTGCTCCTGCTGAGTGTGCTGGCAAAACTGGGAGACACTCAAAGGTGTTGCTCTCACAGGGTCTGGTTCCTCAGACCACTCAGTGCAGCCAGTCTCTGAAAATCTGCTCCAGCAGAGGGGGAATGACCGGTTTTGAACACAGGTTTTGCTGACATTCCGCCGTAAGTGGAGAGTAAAGCTCATGGTTACTCCAGGGGCTCCTCCTGCTGCTGCCCCCAGCACCTCCTCCCCTTGCCTTGTCTCTGTGGTCACGGCCATGTCCCAGCAGCTGTGTTTTCCCTGTCCCAGAGCCACAGATGGCCCCAGCGGGCGCCTCGGCGCTGAGCGTGTCGGCGGCGGCGGTGGAAGTGTCCTGGCTGCCCATCCCCTGGAACCGGCACACGGGCAGGGTGCTGGGCTACGAGGTGAGTGGCTGGGCCACGGGGCGAGCGGCTGGGCCACGGGGTGAGGGGCTCTGACACCTCGAAGTTGTCCCTTTTCTGTCCAGAATCCTTCTGGCCTTCTGGCTCCTCCTCCCAATTAACAAACTGCTGCTTCCAAGTCAACAGAGCGTGGAGCTCTTCCCCTGATTCTCATTAACAGCAGCCCACCTGAGATAATCAGGAGGTTTTACAGCCCAGAACTGCAGCTCTGTCCCAGACTTTTTGTGCTCAGATTTGGGGACAGGCACACGTGGCACTGCTGACAGAACAGGGCAGGATAAATGTCCTCCAGCACTACCCAGAGCTTGTGCTGTGGTGCATTGAAAGGCTTTTAACTTCTCCCTCCTCCTAGAATAATAAAATCATTTAGGCTGGAAAAGACCTTTAAGACTATCAGGTCCAACCATTAACTGAAACATTTGAAGGGGGCAGTGGTGGAGTCCCCATCCCTGCAGGGATTTAAAGGCCGTGTGGATGTGGCACTTGGGGACGTGGTTTAATGCTGGTCTTGGCATTGCTGAGTTAATGGTTGGACTTAAAGATATTTTCCAACCTAAATGATTCTGCGATTTTAGGACTAAGGAATGTCAGATATCATCCCTGGTCATTTTACTTGCACAGTGAAGCAATTTCTTTTTTCTTCTTTTTTTTTAATTTGTAGTTAAGAGAAAAACAAGTAAAAAAGACTTTAAATTCTGCCCTATCCTTGCAATATATAAATGAAGGTAGTAAGAGTCATGTACATTCCACAAACATTCCTAAATCAATTACTCACTGAAAAACATAGCAGGTCTAAATAGGTGTCACTGAATCAAAACTAGAGCCAGGATCCAAATAATTAAAAACCTTTTAGATGATTGAAATAAATGTTCTTTTGTATCTCTCAAGGTTTTCTTTCATTGTGTTCAACCATAAAACCAACAGAGCTTTTATCATTCCTTACCTTATCAAAGGTTTCCTTCTGGACATCTGTAAATTTAAGGATTTCATTTAGTTCCTTAATTGGGATTCAGTCTCTGAAATGTTATTGCTTCTCTATAAATATTCATGCCTGGGTTTACATCCTGCTAGATTGGAGTACAAAAAAAATCCTGTATTCCTCGAAATCTTCCTTGTCAGCGTGCCTGCTTCCCAGCCAAGCCTCTAATTGCTGGAACACAATGAATTGCCTGTTCTTTGTTCTCGCTTTTTAGGTTTTATATTGGATAGATGATCCCAAGGAAAGCACAGCTGGGAAGGTCAGAGTCAGTGGGAATGTGACAGCCAAGAACATCACGGGCCTGAGAGCTAACACGGTGTATTTTGCAGCAGTGCGAGCCTACAACACCGCGGGGACAGGGCCCTCCAGCACCCCGGTGAATGTCACCACCAAAAAGTCCCGTGAGTATTGGGTTTGGTACAACAAGTGTCCCAAATTCCCAGAGGGGACAGGCACATTGCAGCCCGCCGTGACCCATGGCTGCCAAACGCTTCAGTAGCAAGGAAAACTAAATCCCAAATTTCTTCATAAATCAGACAGCAAAATCTGCCACTGAGAAACTTCCTCTTGTCCTAAATGAGAGCCCACGAGGAAGGATTTCTGTTTGCCTTGGAATAGCAGCCCCCTTGCCTTCAGGGGATTTCAGAGATGCAGAGTCAAAAAAGGAAGGATGTCCCACAGGTCAGACAAGGGGTTCTGGGGTGAGGCTGTGTTGGTTTGGGGGTTTTAAAGGAAATTGAATGCACCAAATACAGAGGGGGTTTGAGATCTCTGAACTTTGCACCACAGAGGGCAGCGTAAGGGATACATTGATATAAATGCAATTTAGCCTTTATTTTTTTTATTTAATACTAGAAGTAAAGCCCTGTGCTATTTTGTTTTCCTTGGACTCTATTTTCCCAGTAAATTATTGATCAGCCCTTTAGCATAAAAGGGAAATATTTCTCCTGAGTTTCACCAGCATAAAAGGGAAATATTTCTCCTGAGTTTCACGAGTTTTCCTCTTTTCTATATGCCATTCCATGCCAATACTCCAAGTGCAAGATAGGAACAACTTGTAGAATGAGTTAATCGATTTTTTATTTGCCACAAAACCAATATTTATTGTAAATAAAACAGTCAAAAATAAAGCCAGAGAAGATGTTTCTGAAGGGCTCAAAAAGGACCCATCCCTGGAATTGTCTAAGACCAGGTTAGATGAGGCTCGGAGAAACCTGGGATGGTGGAAGATGTCTGTGACCATGGCAGGGGGTTGAATGAAATGAAATTTAAGTGCTATTCCAACCCAAACCATTCTGTAATTCCATGACTTTTCTCACAGTCCATTTTTCAATGGAAAATAGATTCATCCCTGGGAATTCTTCCCTCTATTCCTATGTGCATCTCTATGAAAGACAAGTTAAAGACATGGCAGTCAAATGACAAAACACAGGAGGAATAAATTTGCTTTTGTTTTACATCTACTTTATCTTCTGTCAAATTCAGGATTGTGCTAATGGCTCATTTAAAAATTAAAGTCAAAATAACCTTTTTAATATTTAAATATATAGATTAAAATTTCAAGCTCTGTCTGCGGAAGATGCAAGCACTTGCAATAAGAGAAGAGATAATATGTCAAGAGAATATAAACAATGTGCATCTGGAGCAGGAGATGGAGCTCCAAAGTAATAGCTCTGTCTTCCTGCTCAGCATCCAGGATTCCTGCAGCCTTCTGCCCATCCCATTATTGCAGGGACTCAGCAAAGCTGAAATGATCCTTCTGCCAAAGAGGTGCAATTCTGATTGAAATGTTCTTCTCTAAGATCGATGTAAGGTCTAAGGTGACATCCTGGTTTAAGTTAAAAGTACTTAGGGAGGTGGAATTGATGTCCTCAAACCATGGACAGGGCTCCATAAGGAGCTGTTCTCTTCTGGTTCTTTAATTACATGGCTTGGATTTAAGAAATTCCTTCTCATCTCCCTCCTCCCTCCTTCCTCCTTCCTCTTTCCTTTTCCTTTTCCTTTTCCTTTTCCTTTTCCTTTTCCTTTTCCTTTTCCTTTTCCTTTTCCTTTTCCTTTTCCTTTTCCTTTTCCTTTTCCTTTTCCTTTTCCTTTTCCTTTTCCTTTTCCTTTTCCTTTTCCTTTTCCTTTTCCTTTTCCTTTTCCTTTTCCTTTTCCTTTTCCTTTTCCTTTTCCTTTTCCTTTTCCTTTTCCTTTTCCTTTTCCTTTTCCTTTTCCTTTTCCTTTTCCTTTTCCTTTTCCTTTTCCTTTTCCTTTTCCTTTTCCTTTTCCTTTTCCTTTTCCTTTTCCTTTTCCTTTTCCTTTTCCTTTTCCTTTTCCTTTTCCTTTTCCTTTTCCTTTTCCTTTTCCTTTTCCTTTTCCTTTTCCTTTTCCTTTTCCTTTTCCTTTTCCTTTTCCTTTTCCTTTTCCTTTTCCTTTTCCTTTTCCTTTTCCTTTTCCTTTTCCTTTTCCTTTTCCTTTTCCTTTTCCTTTTCCTTTTCCTTTTCCTTTTCCTTTTCCTTTTCCTTTTCCTTTTCCTTTTCCTTTTCCTTTTCCTTTTCCTTTTCCTTTTCCTTTTCCTTTTCCTTTTCCTTTTCCTTTTCCTTTTCCTTTTCCTTTTCCTTTTCCTTTTCCTTTTCCTTTTCCTTTTCCTCTTTCTCTTCCTCTTCCTTTATTTTTTCATCTTCCTCTTCTTTTTCCCTTACAAATACATACATATACACACAAAACATATCAATATTACACAGAGATATTGGAAATACTTGCTAATAAACCTCAGCACAGGACAGCAACAAAGCCAAGTGTTACCTAAACCATGACAGTAACATCAGCACCTCAATAAACCTAAGCAGATATTTGGGATTTCTATTATTCTGGACAGCATTGATTACAAGAAATTAATTGAGGAAATAATCTGCCAATCTTAGACCTGGAACTGCTTGCTTTTGCTTGCAGATATTCCTAGGGATTTGGGAAATTGCTCTTACCACTTATTCCAGATTCTGGCTGAAAAAAAAAAAAAACCAGATAATTTTGTTTTGCAAATCCTTCTGTGGTGATTTTCAGCCCCAAGATCATGAATTAAGATGGCTTTGAGTTGCTGTGTCAAAAAGCTTTGGACAAGGCTGTGATTCACCCATTTTTGAGTGATTTCAAACCTCTTCAGAGTGCACAGCCAGTGAAGTATTTGACATCTTTTGCCTCTTGTGACTATTTTGCTATCCAAGTCCTTATATGAAATGTTTCCTGAAAGCAACAAAGAGCTTTCAAGCCATATTTAAATAAATTTGCACTTTGATGTATGTGAGTGTAGATAATTGTCTTCATAATGAAATGGATCTTTTCCAACACTGACAGTGTGGCTGATGGAAGGACATCCCTGGGTATTCTCCTGGGAGCTCCACCAACACCTCATTCCCTACCAGAGGGATGGATTAAACTTCTCCAAAGTGTTGAGGCAGGTGGATATGAAACAGCAGGGCCCATCAATTTGTTTTATCTCTGTGGGAAATGAAAGAAATTGTCACCAAATCAACTGTTCCTTCCAAGTGACATCCATCAGTCACCAACACATAGCGGGGAAGACCAGAGGTAACAATTTAGATCTGGAAGATCCCAGAGTTAAACCATTTAGAATCAGGGCTGGAATGTGTTTCTCCAAATCTCTCCTCATTTTTACCTCTGTTTCAATCCTTCTTCCCTGTGCCACCACCCAGCAGGGCCCAGGAGGACGTGCCATGGAACAGGAGAGAATGTGCTGGCCTAAATCCAAGCTCCAGTTCAAAGGCACAGTTCCACCCTCACATTCTCACACAGGGTTCCGTTCCAGTCTTGTAGGCAAATTTTCAAAGTTCTCACACTTAGGCATAAAAAGCCTTTGAAAAAGCTGCTCTCGGCCTATTGTGCTGAGAATTTCTAAAATCCTACAATGTCTCATGGTGGATCACATGGAGACTTTCATGTGCAGCTCTTTGTAACCTGTCCTGGCTGATGGAAATCTTGGTTTCTGTAGTTTGCTCTCAGTTTTAGCTTTTTCTGAGATCCAGACAGCAAAACATCCTCTAGGACATGGAAATACAGAGAGGAACAACATTTTCCTTCCACAAAATCTCTCAAATATAACTTGAACTGTCAGACACTGTCAGGCTGTTCCTAATTTTGCAAATGAAGTCTCACAGTAAGAGGTTCTGTACTATGAATAGATCTTTATTCTGACTAATACCAGAGCAATGATGGACTGGAAAATGGTTTTTTGCTCTTTTAGGTTTGAATCACCCGAGAATTTGCTACTCCCATATCAGCAGCTCATTCAGCTACACCATGAAAATTAATATTCAGTTTATCTCGTTATTATCATCATCTTTTTCTTTTTTTTAAAGCACCAAGTCAACCTCCAGCGAACATCGCCTGGAAGCTGACAAATTCCAAAATCTGCCTGAACTGGGAGCACGTGAAAACAATGGAGAATGAGTCTGAGGTGCTGGGCTACAAAGTAAGTGATTTCTTTATCTCATGAATCAGATATTTTGGTTACAGTACAGGTACAGAGATTTGGTGGAAGGTGAGTGTTCATTACCTGGAACATTGATTTTTCTGGATTTATTGGGTTGGTTGGCTGATGTTCATACAAATATTCATTCAGAGTAGGACTTCTTTATCCCAACAGAGGGATTTTCTGTCCCCAATCCTGTATTTCTCTTGTCCCCTTGTAATCTTACTTACCTAAAGATTTTGCTTTCATATCTCCAGGGAAGAAGTTTCACACACATATAAGAAATGCCTTTAAGCATTAAAGGCAGTCATAAACCACATTTAAACATTCTCACTCTCTGGCAGTTCATAAATGTACCCTTAAAAAAGAGACTGGAAGATACTCACACAAAGATCTATGTGAATGAACCAAAAAGCACTCCCATAAATCTACTTTTAAAGGAAGTACAGATTTATTTTAAAGTTTGGTTGCAGTGCAGAATTCTTTGATTATCCTCAGGTTTTAGGAAACCACCTGCTGTGGTACCCACCCCAAAATCCTGCAGAATTTATTCCCCTGTTTTAATTGCTCTTAACACCCTGCAGGATGCTGAGAGTGCTCGGAAAACTTTGGGACACAACAGACGAATCTCTCAGTCCCTCTCCCCAAAAAAAACCATTAAAACTTAAAACTAAATGAAATAACTCTTGTTTTCCAATCCCTTCCTGCTTAGATTCTGTACAGACAGAACAGGCAGAGCAAAGCCCATATCCTGGAGACAAACAACACTTCAGCTGAACTTCTGGTCCCGTTTGAAGAAGATTATCTCATCGAGATAAGAACCGTCAGTGATGGTGGCGATGGCAGCAGCAGTGAGGAAATTAGGATTCCAAAAATATCGAGTAAGTGAGAGATTTTTTTTTCCCCCCCTCTGAATGCTGTTGCATAAGAAGAAATCTGTGCCTCTAAGCACAACAGATTCCCAGCTTTTCCCTTGCCATAGGTGTCCTCCCTCCTGGTGCTTTTTGGTGCTGGCTCCTATAAATTTGTCTCTGATACTCTCACATTCATTAGAGGGGAAAGTGTTTTGCTCCACGCCTTATTTTTAGTGCAGGTCTCCACTGCCCTGGCATGCAGAGCTCAGGGAAGGACACAGGAATAGGATTTCTTGGGGAAGGCAGGGTTGTCACACATAATGTGACCCTAAATGTGCCCTGGAGCTGCTGCTGGGACTGAGATCTCAGCCCTGTCCCACGGCTGGGGTGGGGTGGCCCAGGGTGCAGCCTCTGCTCTCATAAATAACTTATTATTCATGGCAAAGGGAACATTTTTATATTTATTTATCATAGTTTGTTTTGCAACAAAAGAGTCAAAACCCTCTTAAAGAAGATACTCACAGGAAAGGTGGGATGTTGATCCAAAACCCTACTCCACGAAATGGCCACTACAACTTAATAAACAAATAAATAGAAATGACATCTGTGGAAAATGTTTCATCTTGAAAAGAGAACAGAGATTGCTCTTAAGCTAAAATGCAAAGAAAAACTAATTTTTGACACAGATTCACCTCTGTCTGTTTATATTTTTACAGGTTTAAGCTCTGGAGCAATGAAATCATCCCAAAGGATAAACCATACATTGGCATCTGGGATCCTGCTCTTGGGTTCTGTTCTTCTAAACTCTTTCCCTTGCTGGTTCCAGCAATGCTCTGCTGTGGACTTTTAAAAATAAAAAGTGTAGATTTTATCTTAATTCTTCACCATAACCAACATTCCTGAGAAAAAGCAACACTGGGGAGGGGGAGGGAGGTAGAAGTGGTCTGTCATTAAGAAAATATTAGGTATCGATATTCCATGAATTTTTAAAAATAGGCTTGGAAATGAACGGGTAAACAACACGCATTAATTAAACAGAGTGGTGTCAAACCTAATTTGGGATTGACACGTGGGTGGTCTCAATTTTTTTCCAAGTAGTTGTTATTGGAACAGCATTTTAATGGAATGTCAACCTGTGCAAGCTGAGGGGAGGGGAGAAGTGATTTAAAACTCTTGTGATGTGGATATTATTTATCTCATGTTCTTCAATGTATCCTGTTAAAAAACCCCACTTTCAACTTAATAAAAGCTATTTGTTTACTTTTTGCACTTGTCTGTGTTAGAGGAGGTGTCATAAAACACATTATTTGAACTGCCCTGTGCTATTTTCAGCAGAAAAGGGGAACTTAAATAAAAGGAGTCTCCTGTGAACCAACCCAAAGCCCAGTGAATTCATAGAAAAACTTTCAGTGGCATCAGCAGGCCTTGAACCAGAGCTGAAACAGCAGCACCTTTTATACCATCAGATACTTTACATATTCTCAAATCCATTTTATAGGACTTTTCCATGTAAATACTGCTCTGATCAACAAAACTTCCAGAGATACTGAATATTTTTTGAGGGAAGATTGAAATCTGTCATTAAGCAGGATCAGTTGGTCTCTCCTGATTTTCTTGTTGTTTGCTGGGGCTTGAAAGCGTAGATTCATCTTTGGGCTGGGCGTGAAGGTAAATGAGAAGAACATTGATTTTCATAGTCTTGAAATATAAATAAAAGCAGCTAATTAAGCCCTTCAGTCTCCTGAGTCCCCAGAATGACAAATTAAACACCAGAGCTTGGCTTTCAAGTCAGGAGATGCAGCTCAACACTTGAAGCCACGCTCCTGCCAACTTCAGCTGCATCTGATAAAAGGTGGTTTGTGCCTGATGTCATTACTGGGAAATCTTTTCTTCCTTCTCACTTTGCTCTGAAGTCTCTTTTCTTTTCTCCACTGTCAGATCCATGTTGTGTCACCTTTGTAAGCTTTTATAACTACAAGATAACCAATACCCCAAGTATTTTTTAAACGGGGACTGTTGGAATGGGGCTGAGGATGTGTCAGCACATGAACGAGTAAAAGAAGTTCAGCTGTGCATGGAAATCCTTCAAAGAACACAACAAACCATGTTTGTCATCCCTGGCTGTGGGAATGTGAATTCACAGAGGAAGCTCCAAAACTTTGGGACCTCCTCAAGGTCCCTGCCAAGCCAAACCTTTCTCTGATTCTCTGATTCCTCACAGAGCCCACGGGCTGATCTGGCAGAAAATAAACTCAAAAATGATAAAATCATTGCAAAACCACACAGTAGAGATGGATGTCCAAGCAAACAACTCTTCAGGGAATCATGGAATGGTTTGGGTTGAAAGGGACATTAAAGATCTCTTACAGCTGGTGATATTTAATAACCCCCACACTGAATTCAATAAAATATTTTCTAGAGGTCACTCCTGTTTGGTTCTGAGAGAGCTTTTTGCATCATCCCTTCCCAGCAGGTGTCCAGCAGGACCTCTGCTCACTCCCAGACCTTCTGTGCCCATTAAACAACAGGTACCTTTCATTTCCCTTCACTGAAGTGAAGCTGAAATTCTTATACTTCATAACATAAATGCAATTCTTTGCTAACTTTACCCAAAACATCTTTTTATTCAAGTGAAAAGAGATTTTCTGCAGAGCAGCTACAGCTCAATAGAAGATCTGAGAGATGCTTAATTACAGGGAGGCTCTGGAAATAAAATGTCACTTTTAGAATTCTGTCCTCTGGGATTTCTACAAAGTTCCTAATCACGGGAGTTATTAGGAAGAGGTTTAACACAGCTTTCAAAAGAGGAGAATGATTTAGAAAGAAATGAATGTGCTGTTAAAAATCCTGATAATACCTTAATGAAGTAAAAACATTTTTCTTTGCGGTGGAAGTAAACACTGAATCACTTATTCAGATTTCTTCTTGCTTTTGTGCAGCAATGATGTTCTTTTCTCGCTGTAGAAGGTCCAAATCAGACTCTTTAATCTCATTTTGTCACTCCCATGGGAGCAGCCCTTTTTTAAAAGGGACAACAGAGGAATCCCAGGAATATGAGTGAATGTTCCCTTGCTGAATTCCCTTGGAGCTGGAGCTTCCAGGGTGAATATTCTGCCTCAGGAGCAAAACTAAGCAGTCTTAAGGAGAAAAAACTTTAAATCCAGCTCCTCCCATCCTCTCTAAATCACTGCAGAACTTGTGCAGGTTCATTTTCTCCTCTTCAGCTCCCCAGTCCTTTTTTTTTTTGGTGTTTCACCAGGACAAATTGAGTGTGAGCAGCCCAAAGCACTGAAAGTCCAGCTCTTTTTATGTGAAAATGTTATTAAAGCAGCTGATGCTGAAATGGAAAGAGTTCACATGGCTGGCAGCTTTCATTAAAACGAAAAGAGAGAGGGTCAAAAAAGAGTTTTGTCACTTGGAGTTGCAGGAAAAACTTTGGAAATAGGAACAGCACAAATCCCCTAAAACCAAAAGTTGAAATGAAAACAACAGAAAAACTCTGCAGTGCTCCTGATTTTTGACAGCCAAGAATTTGAATTAAAAACCCCACTTAAAGGTTACCCAGGTTTACCCAGTAAAGGGAATTTTGGGCCCAGACTTAGCAGATTTTAGAGAAAATCACAGACCAGCCAAAGTTTTCAGACAGCTGGAAAAATAATACCTATTTTCTTTTGATAACCTAAGCAAAGTACCAAAACATGAAAGAGACTCAGAGTCAGGGATTTTCATTTTGAATTTAACACATCAACAAAATATTTCTCCATGAAAAAAGCAATTTTGAGCCTCTCCAAATGTTTCCGTTCACTCCAAGCACAATGTTTCTTTGTGATTTACGAGCATTTAAACTTTATTTAACATCTTCTCCCTTCTTTATGGGGCAATTTTTGAATAGGAATGCCAAGAAAGGAAATAAAATAGCCCATGTGTGTTATTGCACCAGCCCCTAAATCAACATTATCCCTGAGTGCAGAAACTCCCTGTTTTCTGTGGCTCGTTGGAATGCAGCCCTGGTGACGCCTTGACACGGAGCTCTAAATCACATCCATGAACAAATGTGTTGGAAATGTGCAAAAAAGGTTTTATTAATACCTGCCTGTGCCTCGCTGGGGGAGAATTCCCTGCAGGGATTGGCAGGGCCCGTGTGGAGGAGGGGATTCTTCTGCTCCCGGGGCTTGGGGGACTCACTGGGGTGCTGTGGGTGGTGTCAGGGGATCCTGGCTCCCTCTGTGTCCCCCTCCATGGGTTTTTGCCTGCTCAGGGAGCACAAAAGATGTGAGAACTTGAATAAACTGATGGTTTTGCTTTCCCTGCTCGAAGGATGTCAGAGCTTGAATAAACCAATGGGTTTATTCCCCTCCAGCACTGATATCTCCAAGACACCATCCCCCAAAATTACCCTGGGCGTGCCCAAGGGTTGCTGCATCTCAAAAATGAGGTTTCAGGTGCCTCTGTAGGTGTAGCCACAATGTCATGGAAGCACAGAACCCCAGAATGGTTTGGGTTGGAAGGACCTTGAAGCCCATCCAGTGCCACCCCTGCCATGGCAGGGACACCTCCCACTGTCCCAGGCTGCTCCCAGCCCTGTCCAGCCTGGCCTTGGGCACTGCCAGGGTGTGCTGGCCCTGACTGGGATCTGGTGGCAGTCACAGAGTTATTGCCATGAGGGTGATGAGCTCTCCCAGGTCCAGCTCCAGCAGGACTCCCCCACTCTCTGTGCATTTTTCCTGCCATTCCTGCCCAGCCTCCCTCCACTGAGCTGTGTTATTTTCCATATGCTGCCTCTGCTCCTGAGTGCATTTATGGGAGGGACAACACCTCCAGGATTGAACTGAAAATATAAAATAATGGCAAATGATGCATTCAGGAATATCCACCTAAAAATTTAAATAAGGTTCCGCAGACTTCACACAGAATGCCCCTGGCCAAATCAAGAGTCTAGGTAAGGATTTGACATTTCTCTCGCTCTGACCATTATCTAATCTAAAAACTGGGGGAGAGCACTATTAAAATAGCCTGTGTAAAATCTTCCTTGGAAAAATTTACCATGAGGAAAAGGTCAGTTGGACATTTTGACAGCACAGTACAATGAGGGCCTCTAAATAGCTTCAATCATTCAGGCTTTCTTATTAGGAACTTCTTTTGTCAGTTCCTAGCACTAAATACTTGAAAAGAGGTCTGACGTAGCAATTAAAATGTCATATTAATCATACTGGTGTGCATTGTTTCTTTACTTAACCTATTTTATAGACACCAATATATTTCAGTACTGAAAAGCAGCTACAAATGTTTCTCATCTTTATGGAATGAACTGGAATCATTCTGAAATGCTGAGGGATCCCACAAGAGCAGAAGTTTTTTGTAAGGTGCGTTCAATAAGATAAATGGAATTGTTGCGCTTGAGTCATCACTTCCTAACAATTGTTTTTTCCAGATTGAATTCAGTGAAATGTCCAACACAAACTTTCCTCAGTCGTGTACCTGTTTCTCCTTGTGTTGGTTTTCCAGCCACATTCCCAGTCACATCCCTCTGCTCCAGCCACTCATGGTTCCCATCTCCTCAGGCATAATCTGATTTTCCCTTGGAAACCATCCACAGGCTCTGCCAGCAGCCTTGCATTGGGTTACATTTATGGTAAGAAGTAAAGTAAAAACTGAGGTGCTCGAATGCAGGGCTTTATAAAAAATGGAGGTGTCTGGAGAGGCCAAACCTCCCACAGCTCTTGGGGCTGTCAAGTGAGCAGGTGATGGAGCAGCCATCCCTTCCCTGTGGAGCACTTGCTGTTCTTAGAATCACAGAAAGAGGAATCATGGAAATAATGGAAATCACAGAAATCACAGAAATCATGGAAATCATGGAAATCATGGAAATCATGGAAATCATGGAAATCATGGAAATCATGGAAATCATGGGATGGTTTGGCTTGGGAAGGACCTTAAAGCCCATCCAGAGCCACTCCTGCCATGGCAGGGACACCTTCCACTGTCCCAGGCTGCTCCAAGCCCCAATGTCCAGCCTGGCCTTGGGCACTGCCAGGGATCCAGGGGCAGCCCCAGCTGCTCTGGGCACCTCTGCCAGGGCTGCCCACCCTGTTCACCCTGAAATCCCATTTTCCTGGCAAATTTGAGCGAAGGGATCTTTTCTGGAGCTCTCACTGCAGTGGTCTGTTGGGAGCACTGCTCCCATGATTTAATGACATTATTCTGCAGCCCTGCTGTCCCAGAGATTTTAAAGAGAAACAGCACAAATCTTCCCCGGGTCCCAGTGCCCTCAGCAGATTCAAAGCCTGTGCAGTTTGAGTGGGTTTAGAATTTATTTGAAAGCCTTCTTACACCAGTACAATTTATCCACAGAGATCAGCAGTTTACATCGTATTGATTAATGCAGTTATTGATTTATCCTGCAATTGTACTGGCCAGGTTTATACAGCTCTGGAAAGTGCTATTTTCCAGGAGTGATTGACTTCTTTCTTTATTGACTAAAATGAGCTGATAAAAACCATCCACTGGCTGAGCTAGAAGTACTTTTTCTGTATTCCTGCTTCCAGCAGAGAAAAGTAGGAGGCAAACGCTGCTGCAGAGCAGAGGAAAGAAGTTCCAAGGCTTAACCCCTCTGGAATTAGCCTGCCTGGGCTAAGCCCAGCCCCAGCCTTAGCCAGGTGACAAGCTGGAAGGCTGGGATGGCAAAAGGGCAGGCAGGCATTCGGATGTGGAGGAGGAGGATGAACCTGCTCTTCCTTCTTCTCACCTCAGTGCCTGAAGGTGTTTTTCTGCTGCTCCTAAAGCTGATGTCACCGTCCCCTTCCCCAGTATGGGAGCTTCAGGTGGGCTCCTAGGAAGGGCTCAAGGTGTCCCCCCAAAAGGATGGGACAGGGCTTTTCCTGCTGCTTTAGGGAAGGTGCTGTCTGCAGCTGGAGCTTTTTGTAGCATCTCGTGGCTTTGCAGGGCCATAAAGTGAATATGACAGCCACTGAACCTGGCTGTTCCCAGCTTTTCCCAGTTGGAGGGAAGAGCCCTGAATCATCTGGCTGAAATCACATCAGCTCTGAGCTGCTCTCCTGGTGGAACTGCTCCATGAGGCCAAGGAAATTCCACTTTTTAACAAGTATCAGGGTGCAGAGCTGCATCCTCCCCCCAGCCCCTTAAATATCCCAGCTCCCTGCCTAGAGGGTGAAACACTTTTATTTCATGTCATCTATGCTGCTTTCAAGTCAGTATTGCTATGTCCATATTTTTAATAGATATATTTGTATATTTGCATTTTCTAGTGAAATACATAAAATAAAATTAACACAGATGGATAAAGAGCTCCTATAGAAGACATCCATGAAAACCCACACTGCTGCAGTTCAGAAATCCTCTCTAACAGAAAAGTTCTTCCAGGCCATTTAGTTTCACAAGGCTTTTAAAATTCCTCTTAAAGTCTGACTTGTAAAATAAACTTTTTCTCCTATTTAACACGCACACACCTCCCTGCCAATATCCAAGCACCACAAGTTAGAAGAGAGAACTGTGCTCTGTTGTTGTGATTTTGGCAGAAGGTGAAGTTGATTCCATCAAGCCATGGGTTTAAGGCAGGGGATAGTCTGGGGTTATGGATTTGTATCCCACTGTTCTGCTCAGGAGGAATTTCTGTCCCCAGGGAGTGGATGCACAGCTCTGGGCTGCCCAGGGGCACCTGGGTGGTGCACAACCACCTCCAACACTGGCCCACACAGTGAGTGCACTTAGCAAAAAAGGACATTCAGAATAAAAGTATAAAATAAAACTTGGTACATAAGTGATCTTTCGTACATGTATATATGAAATATAGATATGTGCAAACTCAGCGATGTGTACATATACATGAGGAGCAGGAAATAGAGAGCTGTGTAATGAAAATAGCACCACAATTCTGATTTTCCCTTGCTGCCTGAGAAAGGAATGACAGGAGGGATCCTGCACCAGAGGCAGGGCAGAGCACAGACATTGCTATCTAGGGCCCAGAATGATTTATCCAATTCAGCTCTGGCACCACACTCCTAAGCAGGAGCTCCCAATCATTCCTCTGCATTAGGAGATGTGTGTTCCTTCCTCCAGCCACTGCAAGATTTCCTCCATAAACACATCCTGCTATAAATACAGCCCTGGCTCTCTCACTTACTGCTTGTTGGAGGAAATAAAATAACAACATGCCCTGCACTTTAAAACCTTGTTTATAAAACATCTTCATAAACCCACTCAAAGAAACATCTGAAATAAAATCATGGCCGTTGCTCCCCATCATGCCAGCCCTACAAATTGATTATTTTCTTTAAATTAAAGCCATCAACTACAACAGGGCTGCTTTGTGGCACTTCACAACTTTCAGTAAAATAAGCCTGCCAGCATTTATTGATTCATGGGCACTCTGGGCTGTGCTGGTACCTGCCTGGGCATTTCAGAAAATTAAAGAGCCCAGCCCAAGTCATGCCTTTGGGTTTTAATCACTGTGATACCCACTGGCTGACAAGGCTTTCAGCATCGTTCAAGGTGGGCAGGATGCTGACTGTGTATCCATTGGTATTCTTCGGTTGGATACTAAAACATGAGGGGTTTTTTTCTCCAACAAAACCACATTTTTTTCCATTTTTTCCCTTGTAATACACCTATTTTTGCAGAGAACGGGGGCTGCCAAATCCTTCTAACCAGATTTCCCCAGGTCTGTGTTTTGCAGAGCTGTTTAAGCCAAAAGAGGCACCAAAATGCTCCTGGTGTGATGCTGTGGTTGTGCTTTTTCCCTCAGCATTTTTTGGGCTCTGGACTTGTCCCCTCAGGATGGGAAGGATCCAGGAATAACCTTCTCCGAAACACCCCCTGTTTTCTGGGAGCCAAAATTTGGTTGATTGCCCTGAGCTGTTGTTTCCTCCCTCTACACAACAACTGTTGAGTGGAAATAATTTGAAATTAGAGAATGAAATTAGTTTGCAAAATACCCACAAATATCTGCTACATAATTTTTTAATTCTTTAAAGATTAATGGATGAGAAGAAGTGATTAATTCAAGCCTTGCTTCGCAGATGATCTCTCAGGCCTCACAGTGTACGTGCACAGTCAATATTTTGCAAATGTTTTGATTAATAAATCTTTATATAGCCCACTGCAACTTTGTAGATTTAAATTGATGCTTGCACTCTGCATACTGATTTTCCCTGCATGGTTTCCTGACTCAGGCTCGTTAGTCCAAAGGAAAGAAAACAAAATAAACGCTGCTGAGCACAAAATATTTCACTTCCACCACATAAGGTATAAAACCCTTTGGAAGCAACTCTGTTCTAGGCAGAAGGTGCCACCACTGCATCAGGCAGCTGTCCCACCTCCAACCCAGTCTCCCCACATCATCACTGGAGTTTTTCTGGGCTATCAGTTGCTCCCACAGCAAGAAAAAATGAAAGAAGATGCGGATCAGTCTCTTCTCTCAGGGATCAAGAGACAGGACAAGAGGCGATGGCCCCAGGGGAGGCTCAGGTTGGACATCAGGAGGAATTTCCCCTTGGAAAGGTGGTCAGGCACTGGCAGGGGCTGCCCAGGGAGGTTTGGAGTGCCCACCCCTGGAGGTGTCCAGGGGATGCCTGGCACTCAGTCCTCAAGGGTTGGGCCCAGGTTGGACTCGATGATCCTGGAGGGCTTTTCCAGCCTCAGTGATCTGGGATTCTCTGCACGCTCTCAGGTTTAAGCAGCTCACCTTCAATGCAGAAGTTTGTTCTGGCTTTGCTATTTGCTCTGAGTTTTGTTTAATGCCACAAGCACCGAGTTATTCCCAGCCTGGCTGCAAGAGCTTCCCAACAACCCCGGAGCACGCAGGGCCTGGAGAAAGCACCGTGGGCTGAGCCCACCCTGCGGGCATCTGGGCTCCTGATCCCACCCCCTCCACCAGGTCTGCACAGGTCCAACACCTCCCAACCCCACCTGGCCACTGTCAGAGCTGCACTGAGATGAACCCCACGGCTGCAGTAGAACCCATCAACAAACAGGATCTGAGCCAAGGGACAGTCTTGTGCTCCTGCTAGGGACAGAAACCAAGCACTCAATCTCTTTGGGCAATGCCCTGACACTCACAGGAAATACAAAAGACAAAATGAATAAAATAAAATAGGAAATAAAAGGGTTTTTATTTGGTTCCTGATGCACAACAGGATTGCTGGAAGCCACTTTTTCTTCACATGTACTTCCCACAGCCTCTGAGTCTCTTCACTTCCTTTCCTGATCACATTTTCAGTCCCCTCGTGCACTCCTGTGCCTCTCACCTCTTGTCCTGGCACTTCTGCAAACATTCCTGCAGCTCCCTGAAATCCCTCAGTCTGTAATCCAAGGAGCCTGTGGGACAGGGAATGTGGGTGCTGTCACTGAGCTGCGCGGGGGCCTCCTCTGCGTCCCTGTTCTTCCCAACTTTTCTGAGTAAAATAAATGTTCAGCAACTCCTCTTCTTTCTCCAGACTGAGCTTTGGAGCCACATCCAGTGACTTCTCCAAAGTTTTATCTTGTCCTGACATTGGATTATGGAAATGCAACAGGCACCTTAATTCTACACTTAAAACATCCCCAAAAGATTGAAGCGTGCTCGGGCTATGCTCATCTTGCAAAAGGAACCATTTTTTATACAGAAACCCCCATAAAAGCACTCAAGTGGCAGAGAGGATGCTCAGTATCATTTTTTTAATAGTAATGGAGAAGATTAATGAGAAAAGATTTGGACCCCAGCATTATAACTCTTGCAGCAGATATTATCATTACGTGCATTTCACATTATCACTAATTTTGTATTCAGCATGCCAAGACCATTAATTCGGATCCAGTCTGCAGCTGAATGAGGCAGATTGCTTAAGAAAATAAACGTCTCTATTACTTTTTATAGTGTTGAAATTAATTTACAGTTCCAGTTTGTGAGAACTAAAATTGAGAATTAAAACTATATTTGGTACCTGAGATTTCTCAGAGATTAGCATTCACGAGGCAGTAAAAATATTAACTACTTTAAATAATGCTTGCAATATTTCCAGGGTTATGAAGCATCTTCTCTTAGCTCATTTTAATTTATTTAGCATCCATCTCTCTAAGCGTATTCACACCACTGGAAGATTAGAACGAGATCATTGCATTAAGAGAAATACTATTCACAATTATGTGTAGTATCTATTTCCAGGGGCTTTGGAAGGCATGAAAATAAAGATTTTGATGATGTCTTTAGGGGCTCTCCCGCTGCCTTTGTGCTGCAAGAAAAGTCAAAGTTGAGGAGAATTTCTGAGGCAAAGTGGCGCCGAGTCAGGAGCAGAGTAAATAAAACCTTTATGGGAAAAGGGAACTGGATAAAACCCACAAAGAGACGTTGGTTCTGCATTTGTCTCTGGTAATCCAAAGCGTAGGAGAGAGAAATGGGGGAAATGGAATCTTCAAGCTAAGCCATGGACACTGTAAAGTTATGGGATTGTGGCATTGTTTGGGTTTGGAGGGACCTTAAATCCCACCCAGTGCCACCCCTGCCATGGCAGGGACACCTCCCACTGTCCCAGGCTGCTCCAGCCCCAGTGTCCAGCCTGGCCTGGGGCACTGCCAGGGATCCAGGAGCAGCCCCAGCTGCTCTGGGCACCTGTGCCAGGGCTGCCCACCCTCTCAGGGGAGAATTCCTTCCAGAATCCCATCTAAACTCACTCCCTGTCAGTGGGAAGCCATTCCCTGTGTCCTGTCCCTCCATCCCATGTCAATTGTCTCTCTCCATGATTCCTGCAGCTCCTTCAGGCCCTGCAAGGCCACCCTGAGCTCACCCCAAAGCTTCTCCTGTCCAGGTGAACAATCCCAGCTGTGCCAGCCTTTCCTCCCAGCAGAGCTGCTCCATCATGATTTTCTGGTTGTTGTTTCAGAATTAACCCATCTGTGGCTCTCAGGGCTGTGCTGCTCCTCAGCCCCACCCAGCAAGAGCTGCACTGTCACTGAACACACCCCTTTATTTCTGGGTGAAAGCATTAAAAATCCCAATTACTAACCCAAACAGGCAATAATTTTGATGTTTGGACATGTGGGGCTTTTTAAACCCTCAGTGTGAACCCCAGCCCTCAATCCTGCCTGTCAGAAATCTCCTTGAAGTGAATGAAAGGATGAGCTCCTTAAACAAGGGGTTGATACAAGCAGCTGAAGCTTAAAGAAAACCATCAAATTTCATAAGAAAATTGGATGAGTTTGCCACAGTGTCATTGTAGGATTAGGATCTCAGTCAATAACATCTGTTCTAATATGTCCCTTGCAAAAGGAAGAAAATAGGATTTAAATTTAAATCCATAGATTGAACAAGAGGCAGAGTGGCAGATTCAGAGCTAACAAGGTGCAACACTTCCCGTGAGGCTTTGGTAAATTCTGGTTTGATTTGGATATTTATTGATAAAATGAAATCTCAGCTTGATTGTATGTGTCTGCAGGAAGCTCTGAGCAGCTGATCCAACCTTTTCCTGGATCCTTGAACTCTGAGTTTGATCTGAGAGGCGCAGCTGGAAAAATTGGAAAGATATTTTGGGGAGGGAGCTGCTACAAAAATCTCCAAGCACTGTTAGGATCACGTGTGATGGGAAATTGTTTTGCAGATCTCCTGCAGTAACAATTTAAAAAAAGAAAATCATTGCTTGACCATTCTTCCATTTAAACATCATTTCCTTTGGGTACCATTGCAGAAGAGATGATGCTCCCAAAGACTTTTTCGTTGCTTACATTGACAGTAATTTTTATTATTTCAAATTATAGAGGTTTCTATTAGGGATTTTAGGATGAAAGCACCTCAAGCTGAGATTTTAACAGCTGAGTTCAGACTCTGAAGCACAGAAATGGCACTACCTCAAGTTTTCATTAAAAAAAAGAAAAAAAAAAAGAAAAGAAAATATACTGTTCTTAATTCTGAAGGCTAAACCCCAAATGTCTGAGTGTCATTTTATGAAAATCTGCCTTACATCAGGAGTCAGTCTCCAGCGTTCCACAGCACTGCCTTTGCAATAATGGTTTCAAATGGAAACATTTATTTTTCCCTGGTTTTTAGTAGCTACGGGAGAAGCAGGGGGCTAATTACCAATGCTGAGCTGCAAGGGTCAGATGGAGAGGAAAAAATAAAACTAAATGTTTCTGAAAATAGGTGAAGGATCCTGCTGTGGCAAATCTGAATGATGTAGCCTGGTGCTGTGGGGTTTTTTACCCTGTAGTCTATAAGTTATAGCAGACTTGGTGTTTTTTGAGTTGGAGCTGGCAACTGCTTGTAAAGTGACACAATCAGACCTGGGAAAAACAAGTTATTAAAACACTGAAGGGTGATTTTCCCATTCAAAACAATGCATATTTAAGTTTAAATATACATAACATCAGCAGCTGAGAATGCAGAGGTCTCTTCACACAGAAATCAGCAATTCAGCAGCAGTGAGACACCTTCAAAGCTCTTCTTGCAGGTGGGTTGGCTGCTGCAGGAGGAGTATCCAAAACAGGTCATTGAGAGAAGAAAGGACTGAGTTTAAAATGATTTTCTTACTCAGTTATGCTTCCACGTCATCCTAAAATCCTGGCAGGGGAAATTTTGTGGGACTTCTCCCTGTCTTTTGAAGGTGGCTTTGCTGTCTCATCATTGTCATGCAAAAAGTGCAAAATGAAAAGAAAAAAGCCCAAATTTATGAGTGAGCCAGAGTGAGGCGTTGGCCCTGCAAACCAGAGGTAGAAGATTGTTGGGAAGGAATGTGGGGTGCTGGAGATGATTTAGGAGCCCAAGCCTGGCCTGCTCTGCCTCCCTGAGCCCACTGGCACAGCTGCCAGTGGGAACCTGCCAGGACCCCCAAACCTGCCTGAGGAGGTGGGCTCTGACAGAGCCCAGAGCAGCAGCAGGAGGCCACCAGAGGACATGCAGAAGCCAGGTTATCCCTTCCCTGTTTCCTTTAGGAGAGCACGAGCAGGTGGCCCTTGGCTCCAGCTCGCCCTCCCCGTGCCAGGGCGAGCCGCCAGCGCTGGCCCACAAAGCCTGCCAGACATTTGTGGGTATTTCATTTCATCATCTTGCAGAAAGCTTTAGGAGCCTTCCAGACTCCAGAATGAAAGAGTTAAGCCCCTGCAGGAGCAGCCTCCGTCCTCCCAACCAGGGATCTGCTCTTTTCCATGGGTGTCACTGCAAGATCCATTTCATCAGACACCAGAAAGCCACGGGCAATTACTGAGCAGAGCTCTGGTGGCATAAATGAGATTAAACACCCACCCACATGTACCAAGCTAAAGCAAATGGAAAAGTGGAGGAAATCAGCCCTCAGGGCACTCTGGAATACAGATGATTTTTTGTTCTTCCTTTCTGGAAAGCACTGAGTAAAAGGTCTCCTTCGTTCTGATCAGCTCAGATGCAGCATCTCGCTGCAGCCAGAGAAAGGCAGGCACTAAGAAGTTCTCAGAAGAAATAAAGAAGTTGAGAAAATCATTTTATTGCCTGACAGAAGGGGAGGCTGCCTTAATTTTGTTGTCACTGGGAGTCTAAATGCATAAGGACAGCTGCTGTGCTCAAGCAACAATGCAATCAGTTAATGCTTTCAGCAGGGAGACATTAGCTGCTTCTGCCTCCTGCCAGGCAGGGAGAAACAAAGTTTACCAAAAAAAAGGGAAAAGAGGAAACTTTTAGACATTTTTTCCTATTTTTTCCCTGCTTTTTGGGCCAAGGGAGAGCGAGGCCCACAGCAGAACAGGGAGTGCCTTCCAGGAGGTTCCCCTTACCCCATTTTGGTGGTTGGTGCTCTGAATGTGCCTTGTCCATCACGTTTTCTGCAGCAGAGCCACATAATTACAAATTACAAATATTAATAACAAATATTAAAGAGCACGTGATAAGGAACAGAGAGAGGGTCTCCAAAGCTACTCTCACTATTGGCCAAAAAAAGATCAAACAGCAGAATGTTGACTGAGATTTCAAACGAAGCCACAAAACCAGAAGAATCTGCCCTACACAGAGCTGGAACTGACATCAACAAAACGAAGACATTTGCTGTTTTTACATCTCCAAATTGAAGTGAAGGTAAAGGAGAACAAATGAGGAACTAAAACTCTGTGTAAACCCAACAATGTGTTTCTGCCTCGGAGCTGGAAAAAGGAAGGCTCCTGCTGGAGGAACGACCCACACGTCTCACCTGTAAAAATTCTGAGGGGATAAAAAGGAGAACCAAAGGAGTAATGATGGAGTAATGATGGAGTAATGATGGAGTAATGATAGAGTAATGATGGAGTAATGATGTGTTCAGGCAGCTCATGAGGAACAGGAAAAAGGAAGGAAGGAAGGAAGGAAGGAAGGAAGGAAGGAAGGAAGGAAGGAATGCACTGGGATTTTGAGGACCTCAGTTCTATTTTTTGTGACAGAATTTTCTGTGCCCTTTCACAATCCAGTTAGAGCCCGACTCAGAAACCCAAACACCTCAGGTCACTCCTAAACCCAGATAGCAGGAAAAAAAAAAAAAAAATTAAAGAAACAGGTTTTATAGGCAAATCAAGCAGGTGGAATTTGGCTCTTTCAGTCAGCAAGTCTGAAACTTAATAAGAACACTGAAATTAGAGAGGCAGAGACAATATTGCCTTAAAGGAAATAGGAAAATGTGGATTTTGCAACTTGAGTGCTCTCAGGCCATCACTTGCTGAAATGAAAGAATTTACCTTAGGTAGCTCTAAGATCCAATCTTGATCTTATTAGTAATTATTACATGTTGAAAGTTTAAATATTTCATATAGAAGAGATTAAAAGATTGTAAGAGAAACTGAATAATCTCCACAGACTTCAGAAAGCATAAAGGCCAAACCCAACCTGAAAGGAAAAGAACACTAAACCTCCATTGTTAATTAAATCCCTTATTTATCACATTTGTCTTAATTTCAAATATTTATTGATAAAGGATTTAAATAAGAAATGACAGATTAATCCTTTCTTTGGGAGCAGTGATTATTGGAAGGTGTACTGAAAGCAGCAGAGAGAGTGCCAGGCAGGCTGGACAGAAAGCACAGCTCAGTTTAGAAATTAATCTGCACAAGTGGACCATAAAATCAGGGTTAGACATTTTCACCAGGGTTTTATTCAGTCTGGGGAACAGCATGGACAAAGGATTCACTGATGTCGAATAGCTGAGAAACCACCAGGGAAGGAGATGGAAAACAAACCTCAAATCATTTGAAAAGATTAAACACTGCCATAAATAATTTAAGTAGTTGTACTTTTTGTTGTTTTGGGGACATCTTCAGAGCTGTTTTATCCTTCTCTTGCTTTGCTCCCTGGTCCCCACGGAAAGGCCTTGAGAGCCCCAGGAAAGGCACCACCACATCAAATAAAGCCATGTACAGACTCATCTCTAAACTCTCTTGTTAATGAAAAGACAAACAACAGAGCCTGGCTGTGTTTCCAGTCAAAAAAAAAGAAAAAAGGAGAAATTTTGCAGTGGTTTCAACGACAACCAGATCAGGTTTCTCATCATATTGATCAAATGTCAGGTGCAACAGGGAGAGATGGCAGGTGGGGCTCAGGAAAGCAATGAGTGAGGACTCTGTGTAAAACCACTCCTTGTACATTGTTCTGCTGATAAAATTCAGTAAATGATCTTTGAAAAATGGAATTCTTAAATTGCAATTATGATCATCATCATAAATGACTCAAATTTTTGTCAAAGGTGTTTCATGCCCTCAGTGTCTTTAATAACTTAACCCACAGAGGGTCTGGCTTGATCCAGGCTGTTGGGCAAGAGGAATCTGATGTGCAGGCTGGAGAAGATTGGCTTAGAGAGGTCTAAAATGAGCTGTCAAACCCTTGCCCAGAGTGTTCTGGAGAGGATTCTGAAGTCACTGAGCCCTAAATATATTGGGAAAAACGTGGAGCTAAATGAAGACACAAATAAATGAAATTGAGAGACTATCTTAGCTTTATAGATAATAGAATAACAAAAATATTTCTATGGCAATCAAGAAAATATGGCCAAGACTGAAAAAATTAACTATGATCAAGCAGCAAATACAGCTGCTTACTGTGAGCAGCAGATCTTAGACCTGGTGGAAAAGTCATCTCTGGAATTCTTCTTTCTCAGGAATGAAGCTGAGGCACCTTTTTGTCTGATAATCTGCCTTCCCACGGTGCCACTGTGTTCTAAACGAGATAATAAAATCACTTCCCCCTCTTTGACATTATTGTGTCACGTTGTGAACAGTTTGGGAGGTGCCACAGATGAGGCAACTGTAAACATGCCAGTGGCAAATGAAAGGCAATCAATTTATTTTAATTAACTTCAGCTTTTTCTTATTTTTTGTGAGTACAATGCGATATAACAATTTAAGATGATGTTCTAAGCAGAAATCATCAGCAAGGCCTCTTCTAATCTGTTTATGAAGTCTCTTGCTGTTGCTGCAGGTGAATTAAACATTTTTCAGGAACTTTTGTGCAGTGTTTGTTTCTAAACAGAGCCCTGAAGAGAAGCCACCTCTCCAACAGGGTCTGCTCCAAAGGTCAAGTGATTCCTGGGGAAAGGGGTTGCAGGATGCTCTTTCCAACTTCTTCTGTCCCAGAAGTGTTATCTGTATGTTAGAAAAGCAAATTACAAGCAGAAATTATCCTCCAATTCTAGAAAATCTCCCAGATGTTATCAGGCATTCCCATCATCTTAAAAAAAAAAAAAAAAAAAAAAAAAAAAAGAGGGGGGAATAATAAGAAGAGTGTTTTGAACAGAGATGGGGATGTACAGTGAAAACTGCTGAGAAAATTATAAAAATATCACTTTCCCACTGTTTTGCATAAACATTTCAGCCTTGTTTGATGCTTCCCCAAGAGATTTTATTCCAATGCCTCTTCTTGAATTGCATCCTTAGTAGAGAGTTGATGAGGCTGCAGAGGTTCAACCATTGCATTCTTCCTTTAACCTCTGCTTACAATTCCATTTGTGTGGGATCTACATCCAGATGATAGGGGAAAAAAAATCTTCCTTTCTTCAGAGCTGATTTATTTTGTTGGCAATTTCAGTTCTTCTGTCTCTACAAAACAACGAGACTTTTCCTTCCTTCAAATCAGAGCTAAGGAATACACAAATGAGAAGATGTGCCAACTTCAGCTTCTCTCCTCTGAGCTCCTTTGAAATCATTTCCCTTGAACTTCCATCTTTAAAAACAGCAGATGACTTTAAACAACCCTCAGAACTCTCTAGAGGCATCTGTAAAATGTTTTCTCCCAGGAAATCAAAGGCAGGAGACCTTTGTTTCTTGAATCCTATGATAAATAAGGAACTCTGACTTAAAATATATATATATAAACATAGGAATCGTGTTAAAATCTTGTCATGCTGTAGAAAGTCGTACTTGACTTGCAGTTTGGAGAGGATTTCAGGGTGTACTTCAAAGCCTGTTTATTTTCCCAGACTTGCCAGAAAAAAGGCTCTGAGGGGAGGTTTTGTGTACAGGAGAGCAGCATCTCCCAGGGTGGTTGGAGTGGGGGTGTTGAGATGTTGATCTGGCTGCTGACCCCCTGTCCCTGGAAACTGCTCTGGGTTAATCATCCCTAGCAAGGAAATGGATCATCCACTGAGAGCTGTGCCAGAGTTAAAGCAAAGCTAAATCTTGGTCCTGGATGGAAAATATTTGAGGAATTCTCACCCTCAGTTAGAGCTCGCTGGTGTTGCTGAAGAGCTGACCTCAAAATAAATTAAAATAAAAATTAAAAAGAGGGTTTAGCAAAGAATTTGAGGGGAGTTGAATCCCAGCAGGTTTGAGAAAAATTATAGAGAAAGAACAAGAAATTCGGGATCCCCAAAAGAGCATCAACCAGACCATAAAGGGAACAGTCAGCACTCTGCTCCACCTTCACAGATAAATTCAAATTACTCACAAAGTTTTTGCTGATTTGTTTCTTTCTCACCCTTGGTAAGAATCCTTGTCCTGCATGAAAAACTAAATGAATGCTACTTAAAGTTTTGCCTTCTTGATTTGCATTTTCTGTGAGACAGTAAATTAAATTTATGCTAATCTGATACATATATTCTTCCCTGAACCATTAAAGGGGAGGTGGGGCTACACAGTGCAATAGTTTAAATAATTATGGCTGTCACTCACAATTATTCAATCTGTTGTATATTAAAAACCAAGTTGCAACTAGAAATTATCCTCCAGTTCCAGAAAATCTCACAGATGTTGTTGTGCTGATCAAAGTTCTTAAAATGTTGGATATAAGATGCGAGTTCCCCAGGAAGGAAATGTTAGAAGAAGCTAAAAGTGGAATCTTTAAGTTTTAAATGGTTGGCTTTGTTTTCATACTTTCTCAGTAAGGTGCAGCACGGAACTAGAAATGACAGAATATTGTTAGGGATTATTTAATGCTCCTATAAATGAGATCTCATAGAATCCTACATTAATATCCAGGAAAGCTTTGGCACCCACGTGACAAAGCTGCTCTGCCACTTCCAGCCTTGGCTGTACACATTTTATATAGATTCATACATATATGTATAAAATCAAGTGACCTCCAAGTGACATATTCTACAGCATATCACTGGACTGGAGAGCATCTTGTTCACCTCTATTTTCACTCCAATTCAGTTAAAAAATCAATAACTTTTGGTGTGAATAGAATCCTGTCTCTGGTATAGGTGGCATTATCACTAAAAACATGTGGCTCTTTGAGTGATGTGACAGATCCTTTGAAATGCAAAGGTAAGACCAAGTTATTAAAGCTCATTTTTTTCTGCTCAAGTATTTTTAGGCTGCGCTTGCCTTTGATTTCCAGCACTGAAGTAACAATTTGGGCATCACAGTAGAGGTCACAGGCAAGAACGGACAAAAGTCAGGTCTGAAATTGTACCCAGGCAGATCCTCTGGTTCCCAACCCATCCATCCCAAACAGTGACCCCTGGAAAGTGCCAGGCAGGGCTCTCTGCACCCCAATCCCTGCATCCCGTTCTCTCAGGGAGGATTGCTCGCTCTGATGACAATTGCTTGTGTAAATAAGGCTCAGCTCAGCTCTCAGCCTCAAATTTTTGTGTGCTGAAGGCAAGTCAGAGGATGGATTTTTGCAGTGCTTTGCAGCATTATGGTAATGCATGAATTTTAAAAAATAGCAGGAGATGGGGAATGGAAATGGGGCTGATGCCAGCACAGAATTCCCGGGTCTGAGGCGCTTCCAGCCTCTGCTCAAGCTGCTCTAATGCTGGCCCGGGTAGCCAAAAGCAGTTTTGAGCCAAACTTTTTAGTCTGAATCCACTGGGAGGAATGGGCTAATGGGAAAGGAGACAATATCCTGAAATGGATGTGAGTGGATGCATTTCCAGCTGGTGGGGAAGGCTGAACAGGAGCTGCAGATCCCCACCGAGCACTGCCCCGGGTGACGCAGAGCTGCAAGGAGATCTCGGTCCTTCAAAGATGGATTGAAGCTTTGGAGGGGAATGAGGAAGCAATGAGCTATCTGGGTATAATACTGCAGATTTTGTTGGGATTTAAACAAGCCCCTGCACTCCACAGTGGCCACGTTTTGCATGTCAGCTCTCAAAATTTGCAGCTAAGTCTTTGTTCTGTGACATTTAGCATCACTCTGCTTCAGCAAAGGTTGCTGCTTTTTTTTCCTGGTGCCTTCCTGACCTGTCTTGAAAGTCAGCACTGCCATCAGGCTGGGCTGACAGACAGAAAATAGTGACATATCGACTTTTACAGGGGGTGCCACAACATGAATAGATGAGAACTCGGCTTGGATTTTCCATATGAAAGGAAGTGTCAACAAAACAGAGGAAAGTCCCCATACTTCAGTTAATGAATCCCCCTTGTCCATGTACATGCATAATTCAGTGCTCCGTGGAATGCATCTCCTGAGAGAAAAGAGGTGAACTAAATTAAAACTTTTAACCCAAAATTTCTTTTCTTTTAAACGTGAAAGCTCATTTCTTAAAATTCTGAAGGAGTGAAGCTAATTGGTTTGAGCTGTGTGCTGCTCTGGAAGGGGAGACTTGAGATGAATCACAACAATTTGCATTTTCTTGAAGAGTCAACACATTTCTTCTCAGAGCTTCTTAGAGTTTTCAAAATCATGAGTTGTCCTTCTTCTGCCACTTTCTTGGGAGCACAGAATGAGGCTGGATGAGGCCTCAAGAGGTCTTAAAACCAACCCTGGGCTCAAAGAAGTTCAGCCAAGAGCTCTGAAGTTTATCCTGCACTTCTCTGCACAGCATTTTTTTATCTTACAAAAAGGAGGAATTTCTTGCCCTTATTACACATTATCCATAATTCTGGAGTCCCTTTGTGTTCCCCAGGAGTCACTGAACACAAACAATCCTGGCTGCAACAGATGGCCACACAAAAATCCTGCTGAGACAAAGGTGTGGCAGTGGGGTGACCCCACACTCACCTGCTGGGCAATCCCTCATCCAGGAGGTTCCTCCGAGGGAAAAACTCCAGGTGACCATTCCTAGGACAAACCAAGTGCCCCATCCTGTTGGCCAGAAGCTTTAGAATTCTACATAAAATGGTTCATTGGCACTGGTTCAACCTTAAAACTTTGAAAAATGTTACAAACTTCAGCCAAAATTTGCAGAAGTATCCTGAGTTTGTTGTGCAAGAAATTTCTAGAAAAGTCTCCTTCCCCTTTCTCAGCTGGTTTCTAGTCCCACAGAGCCACTCAGGGCTGTCATACCCTGAACAAGCCCATAGTGAGAGCACTAATTGACTGCAGCTGATTAACAACTGACAAGAGCTCAGTGGTGCACTGCGCAGAGCCGGCGCTGGCTCCAAAACTGCAAATGCTCAAATCTACCAGAGCTGTCACCAACTGGAATTTTTCTCTGGCAGTCCCAGTGCAGAGGTCAAAAAGGGAACAGCTCAGCTTTGCTGCACAGTTGATTGCTGGCCTCTGGGAACACATTTCCTGCAGTGCCCACAGAGACATTTTCCTAACAGCACATTCCATAGCTGATCCCAGCCATACCGTGTGCACGTTGTTTCCTTTCAAGAGTTACCATGCATGGAATTATTTATTATTGTATGGAAGTGTTCTAATGAAATAATGGTTGTCTCAATGCCCTAAAGCTGTAGGGTCATTGAAATGCAACTGTCAGATGAAAGGAAAAGCCACACGCAGCTTGTAAAACTGTGGGACTTGTTAGATTAACATTTCAGCCTTCTGAAGTAAGTAGATTTGAGAAATGAATCCAATATAGAAAATTGGATGTTGAGAACAGCACAGTTGAGTATTTATGAAATGTCACTTCCCCCTTAGAAATACAGACAAGTGGAGCTGAATATTTGCTTTCTTATCCCGTTTCTGAGGATGGGGTTGACACCAAGTAGAGCAGAACTGCTGCAGCTCAGCAGCTCAGTGGGAAAATAAAGCTGGGGGGCATTTCTGTGCTGTAGCAGCACTGCAGCACAAGAATCACAGAATCACAGGGTTGTTAGGGTTGGCTAAGACCCCAAGATCCTTAAATCCAAGATTTGGCCAATACCCAATGCCCACTAAACCATATTTTGAAGTGCCACGTTTTTTGAACAACCACAGGGATGGTGACCCTGGCGTGACCTGAGGCCTTTCATTCCCATCCCATCCCATCCTTGTTCCCTGGGAGCAGAGCCTGACCCCACCTGGCAGAGCCCAACCCCACCCAGCTGTCAGGGAGTTGTGCAGAGCCACAAGGGCCCCCTGAGCCTCCTTTTCTCCAGGCTGAGCCCCTTCCCAGCTCCCTCAGCCCCTCCTGGTTCTCCAGACCTTTCCCCAGCCCCATTGCTCTTCTCTGGACATCCATTAGGCCACTGGAGATCCACCAGTTTTAATTTAGGAAGAAAAAATAATTGTTCCTAGGGGTAAAAAGTTGGAAAAGTGCTGATAGAGGTCGAAAAAGGAGTTTCTAACAATCAGCTCCTAAGTCAGGAGCAGGGTTGTGCTGGGTGCCTACAGGGGCAGTGCTGTAGGTGCCTGAAGGTGGAAAACTAAACTAAACATAGTCCAAAACCTTGGAAATATTACCATGCCCACAGTTTTCTTTCTCTGCTAACCCCAAGCAGTGACTGCTAGGAACAAGTCATGATTTAGCTTGCCATTTTAAAACAAAAAAAAAAAATTAAAAATATGTTTTTGTTTCTATTGCATGAGCACAAATCCACCTGAAAATTCCTGGTGATCCCTCACCATCCCTGGCTGGTAACTGCTTGCAAGCTTCATTTCCATACAAAAGCAAACGGAACAGCAGTCAGTGGTTTCCTGTTAATAAACAAACACACAAGACAAGATCAATTAGTCAAAATTATGTGACTCATTTGTCATTTACAGACAAGCTCAACCACACGAGGGTTGTCATCCAAGGATTTGGCCTTGTTCTGCTCACAGCTCTAGAAAAAAGACGTTTAAAATCAAAAACTCAATGATCTGTGCACCCACAGAGCCCTGATAGAAAAAATCAAGGGTTTGGCTGCTCACTGTCTATGGGATGTATTTTCCTTCATCAGAAATAGCTGCATTACTCATCTCCACATTGTCCACATCCCTGAGAGAATTTCCAAATCATCCCTCAGCAATTCTCCTCTCTCTGATCTCTCTGGCACCTCTAGAAGAAGAAAAGCAATAAAATGAAAACCTTGAAGTGGTGGGTGAAGCACTAAAGTGCATCTCCACCTTCAGGATCCATCACAGTTTGGTCTGATTAAACCATGGCAATCAGCAAAATCTCCCTTTGGATTGTCTTCCTGATACCTGCAAATCCTGCTTCAGCCAGCAGCATCCAAACAGATTTTGCCAAAAAAAAAAAAAGGTTTAAACTTATATTAATGACGCAGGAAAAGAGTGGGATCAGGAGCCTGGTCAGGTGGGTGAACAAACTGAAAAGAAATAAATTCATTTGTTGGGATGTGAGGCAGCAGAGGCACAGATTTGACCTTGGAATACTATCCTTGATGTCCTCCATATCCATGGAACAGAAAATAAGGGGAAACCACGGGGTCACACCCATAGTATTTATGTTGGTTTGAATACTATTAGCAGTATTAGTATTAGTATTTATTAGTATTAGTCATGAGGAATTAACCTTTTTTTTTTTCAGTCCTGCCAAGATATAGATCCCAAACACACCACTTTCACTTTCTCCCCAGAGAAACAGAACAGAACAGAAATTTCATTTCCCAAAAGTCAGAATACTACATGCTGCAAAAGCTGACACATTTTTCAGGAAATCTTGGTGAACGCTAAATCCTAATTCTTTAGAAAACCTGCAGTGCACAGCATCCTCCTGTCCTGGCTTTCCGCTGCCCCGGGCTGTGGCTGTGGGATGTCATTAAGCCGGGAATCCCAGGGCAGCCGGCCCAGGAGCCTCGGAGTCGGGCAAACAATTCCCTCGGAGCTCCGAGCGGAGCGCGCCGGTGCCACCAGCCCGAGGCTCCCCGCTAATGGAGGGAGCGGAACTGCAAATGCAGCGCGGGTCAGGGGAAGGGGACTTTGCTCCCAGCCTCCTTGGATTCCTCCTTGGGTTCCTCCGAAGTTTTCAGAGCAGCCAGAGGGCAAAGGTGCAGATTGCAAGGCCAAGTTTTTGCTCAAATTCCAGCCGAGAAGGGGCTGGGCGGTGCTGTAGGAACGTGTTTGGAGGAACTTTTAGGGGTGGCATCACCTCTGTTCCCCATTCCTGAACCACCTGTAGGTACAGTCAGCGGTTCCTAAGGAATTCCAAGAACCATGGACAGTCCCACGCTGTCCCATCCTAATGAGTCTAATCTGCCCAGCTGATCCCCCTCGTTAATCAAATTAAAGTCCTGTTAATGTGGAGGAGTTTAGAGAAAATCTCCTGTTGGTGTTTACAGACTAAAGAGCAGAACTTAATTATAGACGACAGCCTGACTAAGGGCATTATATAATGAGGGAAAGACATTTATAGAGCCCATCTTACAACTCCAACCATTAGAACTTGATGATAGAGAAAATTTAAAAGGCCCGAAAATGCTTTAGGAAGATGGGAAAAACAAGTGAAGAGTCAATACACTGAGATGTCCTCTGTTCCATTTCCTTCATGCTCCCAAAAAACAGGAACGAGGTTCTCTCACTGTCACATCTAGAGAGGATGACAGCAAACAAGGCAGAAATTTCACTTCAGGACCCACCTTGAATTATACAGCTATTAAAAAAATCATTTTGTCTCCTTAGCAACACTTGCCAACCACATTGAGCCATTAATGGCATAAATGTTCAACCACCACAACACACTTTGTTGGCTTTGAGATATCAAAGAAAGAACAGGAATCCCTGCTAACAGCATCATCTAGCAGTGGATTAATTAAACAGAAATGCATGGAGAAAAACCCAGCTGAAACCCCAGAGAATGCAGCTGGGATATGTTATTTATTGTGATTATTCCCATTCCCCTTTTATTGGGGATTCCAGGTACAAATACCTGTCAGAGAAATCCCTGACCTTATCCAACCATGTTTTCACCTCTTCCCTGATAGCACAGAGCTCTTTCCTGTGGACAAATTGAGAATTAAAGAAAAGTGATCAAACAGCAATTAGGGCAGGATTATTCATTCTGGCAGTGGGTGACATGAAAATGTAAAAGAAAACCCCAAACCAGCTGTGGTATAATTAAGATAATTAGGATATTATCCATGGTATTCCTATCTTTGCATCTCATTAATACAATGAAGTGGCTGGATTTAGGTTTGGGAGAGCTCTGCTGGCTGCAGGAAGTGTTGGCTTTGTGATTAAGTCAACAGATGTAGACAGAAGTTCAATTCTTGATCTTGTTAGAGGGTTCATTTGTGATCCTGGGCTGATCTCTGCAGGCTGGACCCTGTCAGCAGCTCCTGCCTCCCTCTGCCACCAGGAGAATCCCAGGGAATTATCCAAAAGAGCCTAATTTATAGCTATCTTTTGGGATAAGCCAGCATGGCGAGAAACCCCTTGAATTTTCCCAAAAATCTGGGAGCTCCTACTGCCATTGGGGTTTTCCTGTAGGATCTGGGCTCTGTTCTTTCCTGTGGTGCTGAGGGAGATGCTTTACTCCACCTCAGCTCCTCACCTCTCTTGGATATCTGGGCTTTTAGGGAGGTGAGTTTTTCCAGGCCAGGCTTTGTTGCCATCTCTCTGTTCCCATCTCTCCTGCACTAGAGCTCCAGTCTCTTTTATTCCATGATCCCAGCCCCTCCATGGCTGTAGTAACAGCGCCGGGAATTCAAGGACCATCTGTCCAAGTGTAACTCATTCCCTGCCCACTCAGCTCCACAGTCTGTCAAAAACACCCAGCTCAGGAAAGGAAACCAGAAGCCTCTGCTATTAAAAGTGCTCGAATTGAGTGGATCCCCTTGACAGAATTGGGTTGAGGAACGTCTGCACTGGGAAGATCTGGAGGGGCAGAAATTTCTGCTGTGGCAGCAGTGATGGACACTCGGGACAGTGAGGAGACAGGGAAGGTTCTTCCCTGATGTTGGAACACCATCCCAGCATTCCTGGAGATCTGGGATGAGAACATTCCCTTGGTGAAGAACTGGGATGGTGAAAACCCTCTTTGCCCAATCTTTCCATTTTCGTGTTTCTCCGTAGCATGAAAAAACGAGAACATTTGGCCTTCTGGATGCAGATTGAAAATTGTCCAAGCATTCTTACTTTGAGGCTTCAAGTCCAAAAAGATGAAACATTAAAAAGTTCCCTCCCTGCAATATTTGAAGGGATAATAACTGTTAAGAGGAAAACAAAGCAAGGAAACAGGCAGATCCATCAACAGGGAGCCCAGATCAGAGCTTTGAGCCAGCTCATTTTTCTATTTTTGAGAACAAATATTCAGGACTTTCAATACTTTCTGTTATAATGGGTATTCTCTTCATGTTTTTTTTTGCCTTGCTAGGGACATACAGCTTTCTTTCAGCTTTCATTTCCAATTTTATTAAAAAATAATTTATTTTTCCATTTTCTGTTCAACAATGTCAATCAGGTTTTGCAGTTCTGCTCCCTTGCTCTCATAATACACCCAGCAGCAGGAATTCCAGAAGTGCCCAAGCCCCTCTGGCAGCTCCCAGTGGTAATGTTTGATCTGTTTCAGGTGGACTGAAAACTCATTTATAATCACAAAACCAAGAGACACCTGGAATGGAAACTTATTCATTCGGAGCTCTTTGAAACAATCCTCCAGTGGGTTTGAATAGACTGGAAACAGAAAATTCTGAGACATCCAAAGCTGTTTTCCATTTCCTGTGGGCCACATGACAGGATTACCCTGCAAAGTCCTTTTTCCCAGGACAAATTCTGGTGCTCTGTGCCCACAGCTCCTTCACTGCTGCAGCGGTGGCAAGGGTCCCCCACCTCACTCATCCCTTGCTCCCCCAAATTCCCAGTGATTTCTGCTTCCACAGGGGTGGAATTTTGACCCCAAAAATCATTGCCTGTGGCTGTGCTGAAAGGCTCAGCTGAAAACAAAAAGCCCACATTGCATTTAGGAATCGCAGAAAGGTTTGGCTTGGAAAGGAACTTAAAATTCATTTATTTCCAACCCCCTACCATGGACAATTTCCACTATCCCAAACTGCTCAGATCTCCATCCAACCTGACCTTGAAGAGACAGACTCAGTGTGGACATGGAGAAGTTTTGCTCTTTGATGTTATCTAAACCCACCCACAGGAAAAAACCCCTCACGTCCTTGACATCCATGTCCTATTGACCGAGTTTAGGATGAGGTTTGGGTGGAATCTCACAAACTCAAACAGCTGTGGGTAGGAGAGCATTTTCTCAGGCTGAAGCATCAGAATTCCTGGTCCTTCCTCCTCCCCCCCTCGCTTGGTTCCTCACTGTCACTGTAACCCCAGGGCTGCGCCCTAAATTGGATCAGCGAATGAGCCGAGTCTAAAGAAATAGAACCTGAAGGTTTGTTGTGCTCCGAGCTCCTTAATCCAATAATTCCATCTGCCCTGCTCACAGCAAACCCCCAAACACTGGGATCTGCACCCTGGGGGCTGCAGCAGGATGGGAGGCAGGGCAGGAGCCAAGGGGGAAGGCTTGGAGCAGCTTTGCTGGTGGCAGAAATGTTTGAAGAGCCTTTAAAGCCCCGTGATCAATGCAATTCTTAATTATTTGCATTGCAGTGCTTTATGCAGATAAACTCATCAGCACTTGAGACACTCCTGTCATCTGCTCACTTGGAAATTGGGGATTTGTGACACTGGAGCTGTCTCTCACACTGAACCCAGTCTCTTGTGAACAAGATTTAGTCTCCTCCTGAGGAAATCAGCTGCTGCTGGCCTTGGATGTTCCTGCAAGTTGGTTTTTGGCTGCTTACAGGTGTCAGTTTGGGTACCCATGGGGAGCTGTCCTTTATTTCCATCCCTGGAGTGTCCAGGGCCAGGTTGGACGGGGTTTGGAGCAGCCTGGGATAGTGGAAGGTGTCCCTGCCATGGCAGGGGTGGAACACGGTGATATTTAAGGTCCTTCTCAACCCAACCCATTCAGAGATTCTCTGAATACATGCAGGAATGAAAAATCATTTTCCTTGGCAGTCCATGCTGTTACATCAGTAAAATAAACTCTAATTAAGACTTCTAGAAAAAGAAAGAAGTCTCCCATGATGCTGCAGCCCAGTTTTCATCCATACATATGGATGTCAACAGAAGTCATCCTTCCCCACAGAAGATTGTCACACAAACCCAGAGGTAATTAAATTATTTCTGTCATTCTGCTCTGCACTGTGGTATCTCAGGTCACAGATGGCATTGCCCCTTTTTCCTCTTTAAATCAGCCCAAAATCATCACTGAACTGAGCCTTTGGCCACTCCTGGGAATTCCCACATGGCAGCAGAGGGATGGACCTGCTGAGGAAGCAGCTCACAGGGTAAAAATTGCTCTAAACCACATGAAAATGCTTTTTTTGTAGGGTTCATGCTGATAGTAGGGCCCAAAATCTTGCAAGAATTCTGCCTCCCCTGTAAGTTAAATCTGTGACCATCAAGATCACTTTTTATGCCAATCCAGCCAAATAAAAGCAGGAAGAGCCTGTTCAGGAATCATCACTTGAATTTTCTTTTCTACCTAACTGTATTTATCTTCAGGGTGATTCTCCAGTATTGACCTGTTGTAAGACACGCTTGCTTTGTGTCAGGACAATTATTTGCAATTACAAATAAAAGAAAAATATTTTTTAAAAAAGAAAAAGAAAAGAAAAAAAGGCAAGACCCATCCTGTACTGTGCTTGCCTCTCTCATTTAACTTGTAATTGCTTTTATTGACAATTTCTTCTTCCTTCCCTGGAGTAGTGAGGTCATTAAGCAAATCTGCTTTATTTCTGTAGAAAATGATAATTTAACTGATTAAACCACTTGCATTGTCAATACACTTCCATGAGATTCCCATCCCACACACCACACTGGGATTTTGTTTTCATCTGAAGACATTTCACAATGTTTAATGACAAATAGGACGCTACTGCCTTTTTCCCTGTCTCAGCTTTTGTATCCATCTCTTCAGAAAATTACAGTTCTTGTCATTAAAAATGGAACACAGCTCTGTCAGTCATTTTTCGAAGCAGGTGTTATCAGTTTTACACTGTCACTTGCACATTGCACAAACACTGGCCTGGACCAGTGACAGGACTAAAGGAAGTGGCCTCAAGTTGAGCCAGGGAAGGTTTACATTGGATATTGGGGGAAATCCTTCATGGAAAAGCACTGGAACACTTCATTTCATTATCTTAGAAATGTTTTCTGCCCTGAAACAGCTGAGACAGCTGGGGGCTGATTGGGGCAGGCACGAAACTCAGTTTCCTTCCCCTTTTCTGCTTTACAGCAGGCAGTAAAAGAGCAGCAAGCCTGTGATTGTCTTTTTAACACGGGCTGGAAAAAGAGAGAGTTTCCAAGCAATCCTGCTGGCACCTTGCGACAGCGAGCCCAGAATATTCTGGAGGTGCCTAAAGAGAAGCTGCTTCACACACAGTTTTATCCTGCAGCCACCTTTCACTCATCCTGTGCTGCACTCACAGCTGAGGAATGAGCAAAGACTGAAGGAGTTTGGGGTAAGTTGGAGAGAACCCCATGATATTCCATGGTAACTCCATGATATCCCAGAGGAGCAGCCACCACAGAGCCACCCTTCACCCTGTCCCTGCCACCCCACCCCAGCACAGCCTTCATTTGTGTGTCACATTCAATTTCACCTTCAGCACCTGGAGCCTGGAAGAGACATTTTGGAAACATCTGCTCAGAAACCTCTTTTATTCCTGCAGCTGGGAAATTCTCCTCAACTTTGCTACCTCTTTTTTTAATCCCCAAATCTTTATTTCTGTGGTTCCTAAAGAATAGATTGTATGACTCAAGTTTCCTTTTTTTTTTTTTCACTTCTATTTATAGTCTTTAATTAAAAAAAAAGATATTTTCTTCCATTTTCACTCAAAGTATTCAATGGAAGAGTGAAGTGAGCTCCTGTTTAGCTACTCCAGGAGTTCTGGAAAAGCTCTCAAACAAGAGGGAGGCTTATTAGATGCTAAATGAATTTCATTTCAAATTGAAAACATTTTCTGTCTTGTTGTTTTAATTCAAGTCATTAGCTGTACCTGAGTCTAAATTAGCTACATTTTCCTGAGCTTCTGAAGTATTTTTAAACTCTCTTTCAAATTCCTTGATCTGAGTGTATCTCGTGTCCCATTTGTAATGGTCTGCTGTATTCGTTAGATACTGGGAACCATCTGTTAGAAATTTGCCCAGAACAAATCCAGTTTGAGCAAGATAAGGAGGCATAACTCTGACTTTCTCTGAGCTAATAGCTCAGATTTTGGTGAAAGGGTTGGAATCAGCTGCACTTGAGATTTTCACCCTCTTTTGAGAAGACAGCAATGGTGGTTAATTAAAATAAGAAGACATATCTTTAGTCTCCAAAGAATATTTGTAAATCACAGATGAAACTGGAAGTAATTTATCACTGATGCTCTATGAAATTCAGCTGTAGATCCATCTGGCCATGATGCTTTAGGAGGCAATATTGCTTGCAGGGCACTTTTTATTGCTTATCTCTCCTGGGGGTTATCTAAGTATTGCCTCGATAATGCTGGCAGCTCTATTTCAGCCACAAAATAATAAATGGCTCCTATTTCTACTGTATGTAATTCAGAACGAGGGGGAAAAAAAATCTTTATTCATTTGTCTCCTTTAACTTTTTGCATATAACCTCTTCCAAGCTGGGTTTGTTACCCTTTAGGTGGCCGTGGAGGATGTGGGCCCTGGGACATTCACCTGCCTTTTGTGCAGAGCCAAAATTAAATAACAGCAGAGTGGAGCTCATTTAAGAAATGACCCAGACAAATTTTTGGTCTGATACAACCTTGAGCTGCATTTCTTAAGCTTGGAGTTGAATGGAAGGATTGATTCTGGATATATTGATTTTGGCACATTGAAATACATTCAGGAATAGAGGTCATGCTTAGTGTTGTCAATGAACACAAGTAAATGACCCAGAAACATTTAGGTTTCTATTTTTTGAACAGATAGAAGTCTCATTAGATGAGTTTGAAGTCCAATTAGGGGTTGCACAGAGGTGATAGCTTGGAAAAATACAAGTTTTCAAATTAAATGTTGCTTAGATCCAGACAAGTCTGGATCATAGAATCCCAGAATGGTTTGGGTTGGAAGGACCTTAAAGCCCATCCAGTGCCACCCTGCCATGGCAGGGACACCTCCCACTGTCCCAGGCCGCTCCAAGCCCCATCCAGCCTGGCTCTGGACCCTTCCAGGGATCCAGGGGCAGCCCCAGCTGCTCTGGGAATTCCATCCCAGCCCCTCCCCACCCTCCCAGGGAACAATTCCCCCCCAGCATCCCATCTAAAGCCACACTCTTCCAGGTCAGAGCTGTTGTCCTGACACTACAGTCCCTTGAAGGAGTCCCTCCCCAGCTCTCCTGTACCCAAACCAGTGAAGACTGGGCCAGGAGGGCTCTGCCAGGAGCTGCAAGTGACCCAAATTTACCCAATATTCTCTCCCTGCCCCTTCCCCCCATTCTGCCCTGACAAACACTGTAGGAAATGTAAAGGGAGAATTCCAATTCTGATACAAGATACCAAGTTTTGATAGCAGAGGAACACTGCTGAGGTGAGTGCTCAGGTAGATTTAAGCTGAGCTTATCTCACACCCCAGTGAGAGCCTCTGTGAGCCTGTGATGGCACCTGGCTCCAGGTGCCCTCTGCTCTGGGCTCAGCGATTCCAAGATGTGCTCCTGGTGTTCACCTGGACCTGGTTTCCACAGAAAACCTGCTCTGAAATGTAGCTCAGGTAAAGATTTCTCCCCTGCCTGCAGTTCAGGGGAGGAATTGTTCCCAGAGGTGCTGAGTGCTGTTTGCTGTTTTTCCTGCTCTTCGATTAGATGTATCTGACAACTCCTGTTGCCAGGGTTTCATCCCACTCTGAGCCAGACACCAGGGTTACTCACTGGGGTATAAAACACATTTTCCAGGGCCAGCCTCTGACCCAGTGCTGTCAATGAGATCTTCCAGTAAAACCCTCAGAAAAATCCAAGCCCTCAATTTCAAGGGAAGTTATTTGATTTTTAATTTCTAGCCATTTTCAAATATTACTAAAACAATCACTCATCTGCTTCCCTACCCCTCCCCAACAAATCTCAACCAAATCTGTTTTTTTCAAGTATTAATGCAGTGTAACTGTGTTGAAATCCCAGAGCAAGCCCAGGAGGGAATATCAGGAGACCTGAGGTCAGATTTGCTCCTTCCCAGGCTGTTCACTTCCAGCTGTAGAATCAGATGAAAAACAGAGGTGTGATTGTGTGTTCAGCTCCAAGGAAATACAGGGGTGTGCTGGAATATTAAACTCCAGGGGCCCGTGCCCGTGGCAGGGATCCACAGCAGCTGAGCAGAGCAGAGCAGAAGAGCTCAGGAATGAGATTTGGGGGGAGTGGGGAAGCACTGGGACTGCTGGTGGGAGTTCCCCCTCTCATCCTGGTGTGCTGCCTGCTGATAAAGTGCCATTCCTTAGGAAAAGTCACGGAACAGCAAATCAGAGAATGAGAGGAACTCACTTGGGACTCCGTCTCTCCTCTGGATGCACATGAGCTCACATAAGCAGCAACTAATTTTGCAAGGGGTGTTAGACACTGGAGAAGCCTCAAGTAGCTCTTGGAATGCTGCAAACCAGTTCTGAATATGCTCCTTTGAATTCCAGAGACCAGTTTGTGTTTGGTTATATTCCAGTCCTTTAATCTTTCAATATTCATTATTATTTTCATGAATAATTTCTGTACATCACTGAGATATGGGTACTCTTCCTTCATCTGTCTCGACTTCCATGCAAGCAAAGATATTTCCTATTTTTTAGTTATTTTTCTATATTGTCAGTCACAAAACAAAAACGACCCATTTCACTCAGATGACCAATTCCTCACTGTAAATAGCAAATATTCAATAATTTCAGGAGTCTGCTGCAAACAGCCATGTGCAGGGAAAGGTCCTGCCTGGTAATTAACATCTTATTAACAACTATTAATAATGAATACAACTGCAGCAATCCTGAGCAGATCACAGAAATCAGAAGCAGCAAAATCACTCAGTTACTTCAATAATTTATTTCCAAAGATTCAATCCACAAGTTCAGCTCACTGTTTATGATTTAGATAAGAGGAGGGGGGGAAAAGGTATTTGGGGTTCAAATGGATTTTGCAAATGGGTTGAAACACCATTTTATTAAAAGATTTCTGTGAATGTGAAAATACTTTAATGCTACCATAGCTTTAATGATTTCAAGTGATTTTGCCTGTGCAGTTGGAACCACTGATTTTTGACGTTAAGTCTCAGTTTTGAACTAAAGAAAAACAACTGTTTTCCTATCCCCCGATATAGAAAAGAAAAATTGCTGTGTAAAGCAGGAGAAATGGAATCCGGAAAAGCAGAAAGCAAATCAAAATAATCACAAATGTATTCTTTTCCGAAAACGAGATTTATTAGCCAATCTCTCGGTGTTATTAGGCTGGATGGAGAGCAGCAGCGTTATTATGTTTTGCAGTAGTATTCAGGAGAGCTGGAAATCTACAGCTATGCAGAAATGGAAAAGCACACGGAGGAATTGCCACGTGGAATAATTCAGTGGGGTGGGGAAGGGCTCGACTGCACGGGGGGTTCATGTTAGCAGCAGTTGTGGGGAGGATTGGTTTTCCTGCAGGGAGAGCAGGGAAAGGCTTGGGCTGTGTGTTTGGTGGGATTTACAGATGTCCCTCCATGGCTGTGCTGGGTGCTTTGGGTGAAAGCAGAGACACCAAAGTGTCCAGGGGTTCCAGGGTCAGGTGATGGATACGGACTCTGCTCCTCTGGTGGCACCTGTGGAACTCAATCTGCTGCCACAGGAGTGCCAGATAACAGGGCTGTAATAAAGATTCGACACAAAATACCTGAGGGGGAAAGCTTCTCCTTCACACGGTGGGCGTGGAGAAGTGCTGAGAGATGTTATTGGGGCTCCTGAAAATCCCATTAAATTTGTTAATGCAGTCTTGCTATGATGGGAGAAAATAAAAAATTCAAGTCCTATTAAGTTCATCTCTAGAAAATTAAAAATCCAGCTGGGTAAGAGCTGGTGTAGTTAGTACAGGCTTTGGAAAGGGGACAGGCACCAGGACTAGAGGAAACGGCCTCAACCTGCACCAGGGGAAGATTAGGTTGGATATCAGGAAAAATTTCTTCACCAAAAGTGTTGGAAAAGGTTTTCCAAGGAAGCGCTGGAGTCACCAGCCCTGCGGGTGTTTAAATGGACTAAAGGACTTAATGATCTTAAAGGTCTTTTCCAAGCTGAACTATTCCGGGCTAACGTCGGTGCTAATGACCCTGTCCGTCTCTAACTCCCGGGGCTTTTGTACTCCCCCAAAACAACCTCAGCGTCCCCAGAGGCTTGGTTTGAATGCTTNTTCCAAGGAAGCGCTGGAGTCACCAGCCCTGCGGGTGTTTAAATGGACTAAAGGACTTAATGATCTTAAAGGTCTTTTCCAAGCTGAACTATTCCGGGCTAACGTCGGTACTAATGACCCTGTCCGTCTCTAACTCCCGGGGCTTTTGTACTCCCCCAAAACAACCTCAGTGTCCCCAGAGGCTTGGTTTGAATGCTTTAGGGACAGATTTCCCTGCCTGTGACAACGGGGAAGATAAAATTGTCTGTCTCAGGGAGAGATGTGACAGATCTCCAAGAGACAGATCCCATCCGATTGTCCATATGACAATCGATGCCATATCAATATGTTTGATCTCCTGGAGCAGAGTCTGGCAGCTGGAAGGGATGGGCCATCAAATCCAGCTGCACTGGGGAGGCCCCGGGAGTGGCCAAAAAGCCACTGATTGGGATTTGTAGGATGTTTTGTAGGACTCCAAGTCCTCGGGGCAGATTTGTGAACATGGAAATGTGGGATTGCTCCAACACAACCCCGCGGAGATCAGAGGAATCAGCAGGGCTCCGGGCAGGGCCACAGATGGATTAAAACTGGAATACTTCTCGTGATTAAAGAGTTCCAAAGGGCATCCAGGAGAGAAATGTGGTGCAGCAGAGCACGGGGGATGTGAAGGTGCCGATGGATGGTGGGAGGTGGTGGCCAGAGGAGCAGGGCTGCCAAAGGCAGCTTCCCCTCAGCTCAGCCCTCCTTCCCCAGGGTGGAGCACAAGACGGATGGATGTAGGGATTTCTTGGCAGAAACTCATCCAGAAATACCAGCTACTGGAACCTGGACTCAGAAATAATTAAGGAAAATAACTGTGCTTGGGGCTCCTCGCCAGGGCAGAGAATGCTGAGAATGTCCTTGCTCTCTCGGAGAAGGGTGGGAATGGGGAGAAAGAATTCACCTCCAATTCCGATTTTCTCCGTGGACTAAATCATTCAGCCCTTGGGGCGAGGTAGAAAATCCCAGGGGAACTCCAAGCAGGTGTTTGGGAAGCAGTTTTCTTCCAGCCCTTGCCACGTGTGGCCTTTTTCTGCCTTCAAGGCCCCACAGTTGTGAGCAGTGTGATTTGCACACCTCTCGCAGACATCCTTCATCTCATCCCAGTGAGATGCAAAACCAGAGCATTAAATTGCAAATGGGAGATTTAATTAAAATGTTCTCCTTTCTAAGATCAATAATCGAGGCAAAATAGTTTCACTTTCCATTGATATATCTGTTTTTTCCCTCATTTGAAACAAACTGTGAATTACACTTTCTAACATATTGCTTGCAAAAATGCTCCAAAAGCAAATTAAACCTTCTGGAAGCCTTTGATTCATTTTATATATTACATAGAATAACTTAACAGACATATTAGAATACAGCACAAAATAACATAATTAGGCACAGTTTCATGTCTAGAGTTTGAAAGTGTGGAAGAAACTTTTTAAGCATTTAACTCATTTAGTAAAACTCAAGTGCTACAGAGCAAATTGTGAATATTTTGATCTATATAGAGTTTGATTCCAAACTCTCAGCTCTCAGTAGAGCTCGCTTTGTAAAGTGACTTCTAATTTATATTCCGTGTTAATGTCAAGAAACTAAATCAGAAATCTAGAAGCAATTATACATAATAAGGTAGAAACAATGGAATAAAGTCTGTCAGGTAATTTCAATTAAAATCCATAACACTGGTGCTATCTGAGCACTCTTCTCTCTGCACAGAGAACTCACAGCAGTCTTGCATTTTATTTATTTAAATTTTAATAATACTGGATCTCATGAGAGTTTTTTAAATCTCAGTATTAGTACAAAACCTTCAATTTAATTTTGTGGTTGTGGGTCTTAACTAGGAATGTTTTAATTTCTGTGGGATTGTGCAAGTCCAGAACAGACTAGAACCCCTCTGGCACTTCATTCCCATAAATAAGATCCTAGCTTTAGCAAAGTTCATAGTGAAAATTTGCCAATTTATCTATATACAAAGATTCAATCTACAAGAATTCTACTGAGAATTTTTCAATATTTGAGGCGTTTCATGATGAAAAATAAGTATTGCATGCTTAATGCATGAGAGTATTTCTCATTCTGAGAGCAAAGAAAAGAGCTGGGAGTAACGTTTATCCTACAGGACTGTCCCAGTCAGTGCTCCTGCAGTGATTCCTCTCGGTCTCTGCCTTGGAGAAGTGTGAGGGGAGAGTCTGGGTGTCCCCAGGATAGGAGAAAATATTTATTCTCCTCTGAATTGTGAATACACCACAGTCAAGGAGCCTTTGGGCTTCACTGTGTTTGAACTGGGCCTGGAGGGACAGGACACAGGGAATGGCTTCCCACTGCCAGAGGGCAGCAGGAAATGGGATGTTGGGAAAAAATTCCTCCCTGTGAGGTGGGGAGGCCCTGGGATGGAATTCCCAGAGCAGCTGGGGCTGCCCCTGGATCCCTGGCAGTGCCCAAGGCCAGGCTGGACACTGGGGCTTGGAGCAGCCTGGGACAGTAGAAGGTGTCCCTGCCCATGGCAGGGGTGGCACTGGATGATTTTTAGGTTTCCTTCCAACCCAAACCTTTTTGTGTTCTGTGATTCCATTCATTAGAAACGTGCAGCTCAGTTTTACCCTCGGCCACAGGATGTCAGTTCAGTTTGCACCTTGGGGCTCATCATTTTTCCTGTGCTTTGCAGACCTGTGCTCTTCTCCTGAGTCCTGCACCAACCAAATCACATTTTTCCAAAGGCAGGAGCCATCCTGAGGTGCTGAAGTGATCCAAAACTCTTTACAAAAATCTATAATCACGTTTCCCTTCACTACAGAGTGGATGCAGTTTGCCTCTCTTCTCTAAAACTCTGATGCATGGAAAAACAAAAAAAAAAAAAAAGAAAAGCAAGGTGAAGAGCACAACAATCAACCATGGCAAGTCTCCACGTTGTTACTTCAATGATGCACAATCTGTTTGCTATCTGAGCACTGTAAACAGACTAATATTTCCCGAAGTATGGGATAAATCAGCCATTTAGAAGCAGCGAAGAGAAAATGATGAAGCTCCAAGTGAGTTGTGAAGCAGTGAATAAGGATGTATTACACCACGGGAAACCATCAATATTTGTTTATTGTGTCAGTGTGAGGAATAAATCTGTCGGCTAATTTGTATTCTCTTCAGTTAATTCCACTGTTCCTGATGCCTTGTTGGGCTTACCTACAAGCAGAGGCCAGTCAGAATTAAGGGAATAAAAAGCAGTTTATTTATGGAAGGGCCTTCAGGTACATTTAGGGCAGACAAAGCCCCCCAGGGGCTACACCCACAAATGGGTCACAGGTGTTCACACTTTTATAAGTTTGGTCCATTTGCATATTGGGGGTTAATCTCCCAATTACAGCTCCAGCTAATGAAGTCATTTACCCCAAGTTTGCTCCCCCAGCTCACTTTTGTTTCCATCTCTGGGGCCTGAGGCAGTGAGGTGTCCTTGACTGCCAGGCCTGGAGAGGAATTGTTGTGTCTGCCCAAAATGGGGCAGCAGCAGCTGACACTGGGTGTGGAGTTTGGAGTTCTACACTAAAGAACTGCAGGGTTACAAATGTATGAAAAATAGAAAAGCTGAAATCCTGAGGCATCTACTCCGACCCAGGCCCTACCAAAGGGCCCCTCTGGAGGTGTCACTGCCGCACTCGGCACCTCCTTGTCTCCCTCAAATAAATCTCTCAGGGGATTTATCTGATAACATCACGATTCTGGGCGCTATCACCGCATCCCAGAACGGGCTGGGCTGGGTTGGAGGGACCTTGAGGATTATCTCGGTCCATCCATGGCCATGGGCCAACCTCCCCACAAAGTTAGTTAAGCTGCCGTTAACAAATTGGCTCATTAAGTGTCTAATTGCCCTCGTTGAGCTGCCTCCTTTCACCGAGCTGCAGTTTTGACTCATGGTGGATGTTTTTAAAGCTCGATTAGATGATGAGCTTATCTCCAGACGGCCCAAATCCCACCGATCCTCGATGGAGATGTGGAGGCGCTCAGCTAAAACTGAGCTTTGCACTTTGCCCACTCTGCCACTGAGTTGTTGTTGCTCTTCGGTCCTTTTATTTTTCCCTCTGTATCTTTTTTTTTTTTTCCCCCCTTTTTGTTGGTGAGATTTTCAGTTCCATTTTTGAGCTGCAGAGCTGATCTGCATAAAAGCTGTTGTCTCACATTCCAGTGGCTATTGGAAGTCAAAATCTGGATGGCTGAGGGCTTGTAAAGGGAAAAGGTAGAATGTTGGAATCTAGAAGATTTACAGCTCTAATGAGCTGAAAATGAAAAGATCTTACAGGTTTTCATGAGACCAGATTGAGAACAGAATTAATTTTTCCTTTGTTATTTGAGTGAATTGACCATTTCATGAAAACTGGGTGAGGAATCACATAGAGCTCATTTAGTTTTCTGCTTCTCTCAAATTCTTCTGCCAATAAATATTATCCAAATTGTTTGTTCATGAAAGGTTTTTATCAAGGTCTTTTTAAAACACTCATTTCACTCTCCCGTTGTAAAGGGCTGCAAAGGTTAGGAGGGTTTGCTTTGAATCCCACTATTATTTCTTCATTAATCATCCAATTTTTGGCATTTAATAAATGTCTGTGTGCAGGAAAAAAAATTAAAAGTTGGATGGGTTCTAATCAAATTGAACTAAAGGTATTTCAGGAAAGCAAAGAAAGCAAACACTGATCCATGAAATAAACATGGAAGCAAAATTGATCTACATCAAATATGTTATAGGAATCTTTGGAATAAATGGGGGGAAAGGAAATAAAATGTTTTCACTGTATTAATCATTTATTAAATTGCAAATTTTTTGGTTAGTGACATTCAACTGTGGCTAAAGGCTTTCAATTCATATCCAAAATCCTTTGAGCTCCAAATTGCAAAATAGTCCTCTTTCAATCCACGTGCAGGTGATTAAGTAGAGTGTGGAAAAGTGGGGAATTATGAGTAAATTTAACTTGTTAATGGATAGGTGGTTTTACACTTCAAGGAGATAATTCAGAATGAAGCTACTGCCTTCAAACAAATACTGATGGACACTGAACTTTGGTTTTTAACCATAAATGATGCCCATTTCTGAGAAGGCAGCAAACAAGAAATGCTTCAAGATGGAGCTGCCTCCAAGGAAGCATTTAAATATGAAAAGCTAACCCTGAAGAACAATTAGCAATAAATAATGTGTTATTTAGTACTTCGTTTCTTTGTGACCCATGTGTCAAAGAAGTGGGTTTTTCAATTGTTTCATTAATTGCAACTGTTTAATTAATGGATCTTGCAATAAAAAACAACACCCACATAGTCTGTGCATTGTAAATGATTCAGTGCAGATAATTTTTTGCCTAATTTTCACAATTCATCACTTGAACTTACTGATAATACTGTCTTAATTTCATAGTTTTTCTGTCTCCCTTGAAGAAGAATGTTTTAAAGCAATGGAATTTTGTTTCTTGGTGAAAAGGGCTGGGGCATTTGTTTCTCATTACTACTTACACATTGTGAAATCAAACCCATTAGGAGCTCAATGCTTTCAAATCTAAATTCACCTTCTAAAGAACTCTCGGTCTGTTTGAAACATCTTCCAACAAGGTCTGCGTTCTACAATAATTTTGTTTTGGTGGCAAATGCCAAATTTAGCCCTTCACACCTTCCACTGGCCCAGGCTGCTCCAAGCCCCAGTGCCCAGCCTGGCCTTGGGCACTGCCAGGGATCCAGGGGCAGCCCCAGCTGCTCTGGGCACCCTGTGCCAGGGCTGCCCACCCTCCCAGGGAGGAATTTTTTCTCTAAATCTCTTCTGTTTTAGTTTAAAACATTTCCCCCTTCTCCTATCACCATCTGCCTGAGTAATAAGTTGCTTTTCCTCTTTTTTAGGATCTAAAGTCAAGTTTCAGAGCCTGTTTTGTTGAGTGTTTCCCAAAGCCACAACCGATGTTCCCAGCTTTTGATTCCCTTGTTGCTTTTGCACGGAGTAACTCAGATTTGAAACAACCCAAAAAATTTCTTTTTAAACTGTTCGGAAGTCCTTCATTTCAGAAAAGTTGAGTAAAATGCAGTACCTGGGGACATCCATCTTTTTCCAGGATTCAGCAGAGTTGGAGAGAGGCTTCCAGTGACCTCTGCACTGCCCAGCAAGGTGTGGAGCATCCACACTGTGCACAGAAACTGCCAACAGCTCCTCTCATCCTCTGGCCTTCCACCTCCGAGCACAGCCAGCCAAGGATGCTTCCCTCAAAATTGCCTGGAGACCCCGAGGAGCAGAGCAGGAACCACTCCCCGGCTTTCTTGGCCACCAGTTTTTGATTTCCAGCTCAGCAGGGAGGAGCAGCGCTGCCATAAGGACTGCTCACCCTTCAAGGAGATTTGGATGTGCTGAACTGAGCTCGTTCGCACCCGGGGCTGGACAAAGAACAGGAGCGGGCTCCTCCACTCCTCTCATTTCCATATTGCACCGAGGCAATGCATTGAATCACAACACTTAAAATGACAAAGACCTCTTTGTTTTAATTGAATTTCTCCATGAAAAAACAAAAACAAACAAACAAACAAACAAAAAAAAACAACAATACCAAAAAAACCTCCTCTAGCATTCAGCCCTTCAGATCTCGGAATATCCTTGACCTCTAGATACCTTTCCAAATAAAATCATTTCAAATTTCCTTACTTGTTTTCAGATAATCAAGTGCATTATGTGTTCATTCATTCATTTAAACCTCTGCACATTCCACGGAGTCATTTTAATGCCAGTTGATTTAGCAGCAGTTAAATGTCACATAAAGGGAGGGAGACAAGGACAGCTCTGTTTGCTCCACCTGCACAATAAATGTACAGAACCTATAGAGGAGTTCAACAATAACTCAGAATTACATCTAAACAGACAAAAGCAAATTCTCAAGGTCTTATTCCCTACTTGTGGAAATCTCTAAAGGACTTACTAAGAAATATAAACCAGAAGATAACAATTGTAAACAATGAAACACAAGGCAAATAACAAAGTGGGAAGAGGGAATTGCCAGCGTAGCACAGCCTGGAAAGAGGGACTAGAGCATGGCCAAGACAGTGGGAGATTTTCATCAAATATCCTTCAGTGACAGACAGGTCTGTTGGGTACAAAACCTTGTGTACAGTACGAGAAAATAAATCAATTCCAAATTCAACCAGTTTGAATAAAAATATTCAAATGATGCTGTCTCATAATCCATTAATCAGGTGCCACTGTTAACAAGGGGTGAGGAAAAGTGGCTACAAATACTCTTTATCCTCTCTTTCCTTTGGGACATATTAATGTAATCCTTTTAGGGTGGATGGAATACAAAGAACTAAAAAGTGCTCCCTCTTCCCCAGGTGCAGGAAAGTCCATGGTAATGGATCAGAGAGTTCTTTATGGACAGTAGATGGACCAGGATATTCCCAACTGAACATGAAATGGAATTTAACAGAGATCTGCAGACCCCTCAAGTCCCTCAGAGAAGCATTTGGTACCAGAGGCATTGATTGGAAACCTGTCTGTAAACTTCTATTTGGGAAAATAAAAACTCCATTAAAAGTGATCAGTTATCTTGGGTTTTTCTCAATGCACAGCTTCAGGAAAACTTCACCAGCAATGTTTTGAAGGAAAATTAACCTTGTTTGCAAAAGAAACTTTGGTGAAGCAGTATTTCCTCTTTATCTGATTTAATTTATGTCATCAAGACGCAGACTCCATATTTTGAGACTTTTTGGGAAAATCAATGTGATTTGGCTCCCACTAAAATCAAATGTAGATTTCTTTTGTATTTGTGATGTACAAACAGCCCTGCATGAGGAGTCTCATGCAGGCATTTATTCATGGGGGTAGAGGTCCAGGTTCACAGCTAGAGACACCCAAGCTGGAAAACGAGGCCATTGGGTCTGTAGCCTCTGGAGAAGAATCCTGCTGAGCCAAAGCTATTATGGATCTGAGGAGCTGCTCCATGGATTTACTCCCTGAGCCTGATCTGACTCCTGCCTGCAAGTAAACCTTGAGTAAAGAGAGATTTGGAAGGAAGGGGAGCAAATATCAAGGAACTGTGTGCAGCAGTTCCATAATCTTTCAGCATTGATCTTCGAGGGATACATGAGACACAGGGGAAGGCTCTGAGGTAAAATTCAGTCCTAAAAGGACATTTGAAAAAACCCTATTGATGAGCTAATTAGGGGATTTTCTTGCATCTGGTAGAGAAAGTGTGTGCTTGCAGTCTTCCTCACCAGGCAGATACTGTTTCTACCTCCAGTCCACTTTAATTAATACCAGCAAATCATTCCTTCCTTTTCTGAGTGGGCATGGAAGCTCATCCTGAGTGTGATAATCAAACAAACTGTGAACAAAGCACTGGAGTTTTGTGGGCAGTGAGGGGAGAGTTTAGAAAAATTAAAAGGAATATATTTCTAAGGGAATCACCAATGAGAGAAGTGTGTTTATGGTTTCTCTTTCAGAAGGGACAATATTTTTTAGAAAAAATTGGAAACACAAAAATTTTTTTGCACACGCTGCAACACTGTGTGTATCCAAAGCTTTGTTGGTAGCGAGCAGCTTTTATCTGATCCCACATCAAAATCACCCTCAAGGAGCAGTGAGCCACAGTATTTCATCAAGAATCCCTGCACCTAAAATTCTGCAAAGTTCTTGTGAGCTCCTATCTATTTTTATGTATTTTATTAAATATGTCGTCGAGTGCTGCTCAGTAACCACTGGGCCCTCACATTGAGATGCCTTTTTAACAGCAACAGTAGAGAAAAACTAATGTGGGCACGACATATTTGCCTGAATAAATGTAATTATGTTTCCTTGTAGTTGCTTGATGTGGTGACTATTACAATTTACCACTTAGCTGGAGAACTTGCTTTAAAACCCAAGAATAAAGGCTTGTCTGCCTCGAACTGATGCTCAGTTCTGTCTGAATGCATCCATTCTCTTCCCATCTTTGTGCAACAAATGCTTTTCTCCTCTCCATAATAACAGCTGCAATTATGTGGATTTTAGTCTCATGATAAACTCGTACAGAGGTGATAACAGCTGCACTGAGGGAATGTAGCAGCTTTTTCTGGCACTGGAAGTGTTTTCTCCCGGGGAGGTTTCTCTCCTGGGGTTGGTAGTTGGAGTTTGGTGGCAGCAGATCCTCAGTGTTCAATTTCACACAATGAAGTGTTCCTTATCTATGTACAGTTAACCATTTTTCTAAACATTAACTGTATCTCCAAGCTCTCTGAAGGTCAAATTTTGATGCCATTGCGTTGGGGGAATTGAGTGTTATTTTGTTTTACACAATTCAGCATGACAGGAAGATGAGAAAACAGAATAATCTTTGGGGTTCAACTGCAAACTCTTTCTTATTGGTGTTTATATTGAAAGCAACTCAAAAATACATTTTGGTTTTAATCAATTTTCATCCATCTTATTTCAACCTCACTGAGTCCTGAACCTGTCTCACTTTCTTTTACTTTTTGTGCTTTGTTCACGCAGAAACATTGTGAAGCCTCACTCGGGGTAGGTCATGTTGCACAGAGACAAATATCTTGTCTTCCCTGTAGTGAAGCTGAGAATATCTTAAGCTCTTTATTTTTTATGAAACAGAAGTTCAAAAGTTCATCTTGCATAGGCTTCAGCCGTGGTGAGGAAGAAAGGCAAAAGTCCTCAAGAGATAAGTGGTGTAACAATGAGAAACTCAAAGTCAGCCTCGTCTAGGGGATGGTTCCTTTCAATTGGGCCACGATTAAATCTTTGCTCCTCTCTCTCTTTGGAGGTGTGGCTGTGCCAGCTTTTGGAGTAATCTTAAAAAAATGGCGGTGGAGAGGACCTGACAACAACTAATGACTAACTCCTTTTTTTCCCTCAAGAACGCCAGAATTCCTTTTTTCCCTGAAAACCCACAATTTTCACACAAGCAGATCAGTAATCAGAAGGGATTGTGAATCCAGTCTCAGTGCTGGGCCACGCAATTCTGTAATTATAGTAATTAGCTTCCCTCATTTCCCTCTCAGCAGACATCATTGCTTGGCATTTCTTGTCCTTCATGTATCTCCTGTTGTTCATTGCTTCTGTCCAAAGCAAGTTGTGCCAAATTCCATCCTCAGTCACATCCTTCTGGTTTTGTTCCATCATCGCTTACATCGAGTGGTGCTACCGTAGAGGGAAAAGGATCCAGTCCCAAATTATGGGTCTTTTCCAGCCAAATATGACAATATGCAAATATCTGAGGGCAATGGAGCAAGTGAGAACAAAAATTATAAAAACTAGTGGATTTAGGAGTGAAATGGAAATCTGTGCAGGAAAAAGGAGGGGGAGGAAAGAAAAATCTGTTTGTAGGGAAAGAGGATTTGTTGTTCTTCCCTTGCCCTAACTTAAAGGAATCTTTTGTAGACACTGTTTGTGCTGTCGATCTTTCTTATCTCACTCTAGTCAGTTTTGTTTGTCTAATATCTGCTCAGCAAGTGCCTGACTTTATTTGTCTTCATTCCCCTCTATAGTCTCTGCAATAATCCTCTGCTATTATATGTCTTTGTTTGACTTACATTTCCTTAGGAGTTTTCCTCTGACGTTGTTCATCTTCATTCCCCGAATATCCACTAAGCAGCAGCTGCCTGACATTGCTCAGCCTGGATCTCCTCACTCAGCATCAGCAGCAGTTCCCTGCTTTTGTCCTTCTTCATTTGCCACCTCCAAAAGCCACCTCCACTTCTGTCTGTTTGAAACCATCACCTGACAGAGCTCAGTTCCCTTTCACTTCCCAGGACATCCACCAGTCATCATCTGGCACCATTGGCTCCAGGCTTCAGAACTGTTTGTTTTTATCCTGGATCAGTCCACAGATGTTCATGCATGGCCTTGCCTTGGGATGTCCCACCACGCCGGGGAAATTCCTGCTCTGGATGTGCCACCTTGGGTTTCATCTTCACAGAATCCCAGAAGGGTTTGAGTTGGAAGGGACCTTAAAGATGGTCTCATTCCATGCCCTGCCATGGCAGGGACATCTTCCACTGCCCCTGGGTGCTCCAAGCCCTGTCCAGCCTGGCCTTGGGCACTGCCAGGGATCCAGGGGCAGCCCCAGCTGCTCTGGGCACCCTGTGGCAGCCCTCCCCACCCTCCCAGGGAGGAATTCCTTCCCATTATCCCATCTAACCCTGCCCTTGTCCTGTCACTCCATCCCTTGTCAATTGTCTCTCCATTTTTCCTGTCTTCTCCTTCAGACACTGGAAGGCCACAGTGAGGTCACCCCGAAGTTTCTTCTCTCCAGGCTGGACAATCCCACCTCTCCTGACTTTTCTGTTGTGAAACCTGCAGGCCTAAATCTGTTAGAGCCATGTATTGTTCCTGTTAAAAAACCCTACGCGTGGAATAAGGAATCAGACTGCTACAAAACGGAATGAATTCATCCATCATCATTAACCATCATTCTCCAACAGCTCTATGGAATATCTGAGGAAAGTCTTGAGGAGACTTCAGATCTTTGTTGTGTTTCTCACACAGCTTGAACATAAGGGAAAGGAAAGCAGGTGTAAACCTTCCCAAACTCAAAAGAGTAGTTGCAAATTCTTCTGTAATATTTCATGATGGGTTCTATGTCCACGGTTTTATGAAATAATATAGGAAAAATCGCCTTTAAACCAGGTAGCTCATAATTATAAGCAGGAAAATGTTATATTTTCTTTCCCACATACCCTGAGAAATCTGGAATATTTAATCTGCAGAAAGGATTTTTTAAGATAAGAAACCCAATTGAAAGAATTTCTGAATTCTCAGATTTAAACCCCAAGAATGAAGAATTATTTTCAAATTGAACTTTTCATTAAACAAAAGTATTTTGGAGAGGTGTTATAAACAGATGTGTGGTTAATGAGATCCAGCATCATCAGTTTTAAATATTCAGTCTGTTGTTTTTTTCAAATTTTCATCGCTCTCTTGAACTCAGACTAAGAAAATGCATTACATTAAAAATTTGAATTGCTCTTGAAGTGTAACTGAGCTCTGTAATTTTAGCAGTCATATGTTCATTAGGATAAAAAAACAGCATTTTTTGAATTCATAGCACTAAAAATGAAATAATATTTTAATGGGGGAAAAGAGCCCTTCTGAAAAACAGCTGTTATCTTTTTGGTTTATCCAGCCAGGAGCAATATTTCCTGTCCGAGTCTCTGGTGGCTCTGCTTGGATGAACATGACTAAAATACATCTTTTTGAAAATTTTAAATTTTATATCCTGTCGTAGCCAAGAGCCCAATTTCACACATTGGACTTGTCTAAGTCAAAACCTGTTTTCCTTTTTATTTCTCCTTCTGCTTTCAGCCCTACACATTGTTTCTAAATTAAACACAAGCTGGGGGAAAAAAGCTTTATTGAGAGCTCACAAAAGGGAACCGTGAGCTGGAGAATGTGCAGAGACACACCGAGGTTTTCTGGGAAATTCCTGATTTTGTGGAGGTGACAAACTGGCCAGTGGTCACCTTGGGAAGAGGAGAGGAGCAGAGTTCATGGATCTGTTATTCCCAGCTCGAGGACGCAGCTCCCCACATTCAGTTTTGAGTGGATTAGGGACAGGAAAGGAGAAGTTGTCTTTATTAAATCATTGGAAATGTGCTGCAGTGAAAGCCTGCAAATGTCCATCTTCGTGGCAGGAGGGATCAAGAGACATTGGCTTTTTTGCCATTTTTGTACTTTTTTTATTCTTCTATTTTATTCTTTTTTGAATGAGAACTGTGATACTCAACACAATCTAAGCTACACTCAATCTTAAAGGCTATTAAATCAATGAGATGATACCCAGGCTTGAAATTAATTTGATATTTGGAGATGGAAATACCACAAATAAATAAACAAGCAAATAAATAAATAAATAAATATTAACAGCTCCACCTGAAAATGGATCCTGAACTGAAAATTTCTAAGAAAATTGGGGTTTGAGGAGGATGCTTAAATTCAAATCAAACTTTGGATCCAGGCTTCATAAGTATTCTGCTTTTTTGATGGCAAAAGTGTATTGGGTTTTATATGTTTAGTGCCTACCAGACTGCATTTTCCCCACTTCCAAAGTCCTGAATTCTAGATAATTTTAGAATTAGGCATCACTGGGATTGCTCCTGAAGCAATGCCACTTCCATGGATGTTTTATTCTCTATTTTATTCTCTGTTACATTCTCTATTCTCATGGTCTTTATTTTCATTTGAAAAAAATAACCTCATATGCGTTTATTATTATTTATCCTTAATTAGGGTCAGCCCTTAGTCGGCAGAAACCACAAGAAATATATTAGGGTTTTTTTCCAATTAAGTTTATGAACAGGTAAATAAATAATAAAGAAGTAAACAAACAATAATTTTGCATGTGTTTGCAATGTTTTTGTCACTGAAAAGTCTGCTCAAATGAATGCACTCCCACCAGCACAAATAAATGTTTCACTGGGTTACAATGGCAAACTAAAACTCAGCATTTCAACACTGGTTTAGTAAATGCAGGATCTCTGTCCCACCATGCTATTACCAATTTTTGCTTCATAAGGATATTTTAAATACCCAACTAGAAGTCCATATGTGTGTATTGGCTGAGCTCTTTGCTTTAGGGTGCTCCAGCACAGTAGGGCTGCATTTATGGCAGCCAGAAAAAAAAGGGCCTTTCTGCAGGAATCTCTCCTGGAGAAGATTTGGGGTTTCATTGCCTTCCGCTGCACCACAACCACGTGTATTTCAATGTATTTTATAAAAGCCAGTGAGAATTCCTGTAAGTTTTTATGTTCTGCATCAATCCAGCACGAGCAGCAGTCTCCAATCCATCACCTGTTTTTATCTGAGCAAGAGAAGAAGGGGGGAGCCGTGGGAAGTCGGAGAGCGGCGCACGAGGCTCCGCGGCAGCGAGGGCAGCGCCGGGGCGCGGCTGTGCCGGAGGGGCCGGCAATAACCAGGAGACTTCCAGCCCTGCCAAGGAGTCGTGGAGCTAAAAGTAGCTGGTGGCAGATGGAAAATGAGGGCGACTCCGTGCCCTGCTCCATCTGCTTCCAGTCATCCCCGGGACAACGTGGTGAAGCCGCCGGCTGCTGGCGGCGTGGGAGAGGCGGGGATGGGGAAAGAAACATTTGTGGTGCTGCTCCGGAGGACAAAACTAGGGGTCTGCAGGAAGGTTGGAGGTAGAACTGTGTGAAATTTATTGATTTTGGCTGTGTCCAGCTGGGAGTGAAGTCCCTGGGGATGCTCCCATGTGGAGCCATACCTTGGTGACCTCCTAGAAATGCGTGTGTCATCAAGAGGCCGCAAACAGCTGCTCACAGCTGTCCTAACAATGTTAAATCCCTCAGGGATGGGGTTGGAATCCTCCTGGGCAAGGAAGAACCCACTGGGGTCAGGGTTGTGGCATTCACTGAACCCCTCAGACTGTGTGAATCCCTTGGGAATGGGGTTGGAATTCTCCTGGGCAAGGAAGAACCCACAGGGGTCAGGGCTGTGTCACTCGCTGAGCCCCCCAGCCCAGCCAGAGGTGATGTTTGGCTTCACTCCCAGCACCTTTTACACAAAAGCAGCTTTCAGCCACAAAGGAAAGAGCTCCAAGGGCCAGGGCCAGAACAAGAGGAAAACAAAAAGCATCTGGATGTAGCCCTAAAGGCCTGGATGTAAAGAGCTGCTCTGAGGCCAATGTCTCCATGAAATCCCGCCCTGGCTGTGCTCTGGGATGAGCCTGGCAGTCTGGGATAAACCCACCATGAAATCCCGCCCTGGCTGTGCTCTGGGATGAGCCTGGCAGTCTGGGATAAACCCACCATGAAATCCTGCTCTGTCTTGTGGGATGAGCCTGGGCTAAGCTGCCAGAGCTGCTTTTGCCATGCAGGTTGTTCAGTAGCTGAGGAGCACTCAGACACCAAGGGCTGTGGGCACATTCCTCCTCTTCCCATTCCTGAGACTGCCCCCCGTGCTGGCCCGTGTCCATGCCACGGGTGAAACCAAGGAGTACATCATCCAGCAGAAAAATCTGCCTCTGTTCATCCAGTGATTCCCACTTTCCCTGGAAGTACACGGGACATGATCATCCATTTATGTTCAAGGGCTTCGATTTAAGTCCCAAAATAAATTCCCCTTTATTTGCTGGTGTTTGTGTATCCATCAAGGAGGGAAAGGCATGGAGTCTGAGCTGGGCAGAGCAGGCACAAAGGAGCTCCGGTCAAGAAGGAGACAGCAATATTCTTGGAATGCTCCATTTCATTTATCCACATGCATTTCCTACCAGTTCCTGCTTCCCAAGGACTTTTCTGGCAAGTTTTATTTTGCAAGTTTGGCTTTATTATATTTCTCTTCAAAAAAAGCCAGGCTAAGAGGTCACCCACTGGGATCTTTTGAACTGCTGTTTCCCCAACTGTGAGCGCCTTGAAAATGCTTCTCCAAATATTTTCTGCAGTTCTTTATACCAAGGAAAATAGTAATGCTGCAAATATTTGAAACATAAATAGGAATATTTTTTTAGATACAGACAAATTTCTGCTTTTTTCAGTGGTCTGCTGTATTATGATAAATATTCTTTAGTCCCTGTCCAAGCAGCACATCATCATCTGAAGCCTTCTCTGTTTCCATCTGTGAGTTCCAGCATTTAAAGGCACTTTTAGCATTCAGAAGGCACTTTGCTATTCCTTGCGTTCTGTTGACCTCAGCTGGGTGGTGATTTAATGGCTGGAAGACCATTTCCCTCTGGGTATCCCTCCCTTTCCCACTGCCCTGGGAACCAGCTGAGCCCCATCTGTGCTGGTCCATAAAATCCTTGAATCCCAGCAAGGTCTGGAAGGGATTTTAGAGCCCATCTCATTCCCACCTCTTGCCATGGGCAGGGACATCTTCCACCACACCAGGCTGCTTCAATCCCTGCCCAACCTGGCCTTTATGGGTCCTTATCCCACTGGTCTCCAGTGACAAATGATGGAAATCATCATTCCCTGCATTCCCTCTTTCCACCCCCGAGCCCAGCGTTCACCTCTCTGCTTTGTGCTGTGTTTATTCCTTCTGCACTTGATCAAATCTTCTCCTTTCCACCAAATATTTCCCCCATATGTCTGGAAATCTCTGCTGAAGGCTGGGATCTAATAAAGGATCCCTGACTGCCAGCCACAGTGTGAGGCTTTTGGGATTTTTGGTATGGAACAGATTGAGAACTCGCCAACACTGTTTTGTTTTTTTTTTAAAATAGAAGTGCCAATTCATCAAAAATCTCTGTAGGACACAAAAAAACAACCACAGAAAATCTCCCTGTTCCAGAAAAAAAATGGGTTTGAAGTTGTTACATCATCCCACTTCACACTCTGAGTAAAATGTTTCATTTTTTTAAATTTTATTTGAATTTTAAATTGCCTTTTCTGCTGAAATTTGAGACCAGATAAGTAAAGAAAACTTCACATTAAAGATGGTCACGTGCTTGACATGATCCAATTTTATTCCAGGCCATTATTTAATTAAAATTTGGTTTTGCCACAATACATTAAAAACATAATTAAATCACTGTTTTTCCATGCAACTCTGAGGACATGTAGGACAAATCCTGATCACTGTGCACGTTCCATCAGAATCCAGAGGTATTCCAAATTTATGACAAATCCTACAGCCTGTCAAATGCAATTAAAAAGGAAATTCACTGATGTTTGTAGAAGTTTGTGGCTATATTTTGGATTTTGGAGGGTTCATCTCTCCCTGTCCACATCCCTGGTCTGAAGGCAGCCAGTGCCTGTCCCCCAGCTGAGAGGAGAGCTCTGGAAAACAGCAGCTGCTTCAAATGCTTCTGACTTTGCTTTCACACTTCCCCAAGCTCCCAGGATAAGCCTTTCCTAATGTCTTTATGAAAACCTGAACATTTGGTCCTTGCAACCCCCAGGGCAATTCATGCTTTTGAAGAATTTGCAAAACCTACTGAAGCCTGACCTTTCTTTTCTGAAATCTTGTTGACTGTATTTAATTCTGTAGACTTTCCCCTGCTTTTTTTTTTTTCCCCTTCCCTATGTGATCTTCAAATAACTTTTGGCGACTTTCTCTCTAAAATGATGTGAAGTTTTCTGATCTTTTTTTAGCACACACCTAAGATGGATTTTTTTGGTTGTTTCTTTGGGTTTTTTTTAATAATGGGGCCAGGCAGCTCCTTTCCAGTCTGCAGGGAGTTATTTATTTTGTGAATTTATATATTTGTCAACCTACATTTTGTTATTATTTAGTGGTTTTTAGTCTTTCCTTTTAGGTTATTTGTTTTTACAGAGGTTTCTGGCCAGAACCTCAGCTTTGAGCATTTCTCCATCCCTGGAGGTGTCCGAGGAAGGACTGAACGTGGCACTCAGAGCTCTGGGCTGGGTGACAAGGTGGGGATGGGGCACTGGTTGGAACTGATGACCTTGGAAGGCTTTCCCAACCTCCATAATTCTGGGATTCTGTGATTCCATAGCTTTAGACACCCTTATGAGAAGTATCTCATTGTTCTTTGCTTGTGGTTTTGTATAATTTCATTAAAATGAAAAAAAAAGACCCCAGAAAAATCCCAACCAAACAAAAAAAACAAACCACAATGGGAAACAATTTTTTTTAACTCTGGTAAATGAGTGGCAATAATGTGACTCTTCCAGGAGTGGGGGGAAAGGTGCTTTAAGAGATATTCCATTTCAAATCATGGAAATCTCCCCATCCACCTGTTCTTTTGCTCCTCAACACTTCATGGCTGGTACAAGAATAATCCACCCCTTCATTCAGATGGTCTGGGAACTGAGCCTTGGTTCCCTTCAGCATTTTAAACCCCTGCCTGTTTCTGGCTTTTTCAGACACTTTGAGTACTGAAATATTTCCCAGGAACAAACACCTTTTCTGAAATCATTCCATTATATTTTATAAGTGTCAAAATCATTGAAATCCTCCCCAGCATTCAAGACTTTTTCCAATCCTGCATCTGCTTCCTCAGCCTGTCCCAGAGGTCTGTCAGGGTTCCCACTCCAAAACCAGGAGTTTACACTGATTTGTTTCCCACCATTCCTTCTTTTACCACCATATCCCGAATATAAAATTGCTTTGCTTCCTTTTAACTCTGTCTAGACTGTTTTACTGGATTGGGGGACATTGATATGATGGGCTCTTCATTGCTTCTGAGAAGATATTTTTATTAAGTTCTCATCTCTTCTGCCTCTTGCACATCCTTCTAAATTTGCATTTTGTGTTTGACAAGAGCAGCAATACATCAGAAATTGTGCTGCTGGGCACAGGCATGCCAATAGCATATATTTTACTTTTTATTATTTTTCTGCCTCTATACTTCTACCTTTCCACAGAGTTTCTGGAATGGAGGAAACGAATGCTCAAAGGTGCTGATTAACTGCTGCCCAGGGAGGAAAGAGAAAGAGGAGGGAAATTGGAAAGAATAATTGAAAAATGAATGAAAAATCACAGTACCTTGCTTCCACTCACTGAGTTTTCCCCCTGTCCTTCCTTTTGACTTGCCCAGTTTACACCTGAACCTGCCCAGGCAGGATCTGCTGCGGATTTAGGGTGGAGAAAACTGATTTAGATGGGACTCCACAGCACTTATGAAATCCAAGCTAACTCTAATAATGATGTATTTAATGTGATCAGACAACTTCCATGTGTCCAGTGCTGTTTGTCAGCCTCCCTTAAACATATTTACAGCCCAAATGGTCTCGTCTGGAATGAGATGTGATAAGTGAGGATGGGCACGCTGAAATGTGATAAGTGAGGATGGGCTGCTGAGGTAGAAGGTGACCTTTGCACACCTGTATTTCACACCTTTCCCTGCCAGGCTGCTCCGAGAGTGGCACATTCCCAGTTCCCCCAGGCACAGGAACAAATAAAGGAGCAGCAGTGCAGGACAGAGTGCTCAGAGGTGCTCCCTGAGAGGAGAGAGGCAGGAGTGTGTCCGTGGGAGGCTGACACAGCAGCAGGAGCTGCAGCTGGGGAGGAGAGGAGCAAGTCCAGCCCCTGGACTGAGTCCCTGCAGGATGTGGCTGTCCCAGCACCCTCAGCAGTGTGGGAGCACTGGATGTTCAGGAATAAACTGGGATTCTACCAGGGGGGATGCTGTGATGCAGCAGCTCCCATGGCAGGATCAGTCCCACCCCACTGAGCAGCCCCTCGTTAAGGGGGTGTGGGGAAGCCCTGGAAATGCTCTGGATTTGTGATTTGAATCTTTTTTTCCTGAATCAGGGTATTTTTAGTTTGCTCCTCGAAGCACTGTGTATTCTCATGCACAAAGCAGAGCTGGCACAGGGTATTGCTGGACAAAATAGGAGGGCAAGAGAGCGCTGCCACTGGGGACTGTGCCCTTGGGCACATTCAATTCACCTGCTCCTGAAGTTTCCTTCTTCCACAGGACTGGAATAATGGCACAAAACTGTGCTGTGAAACCTGATATTTTCATTTTACAGCCATTTATAACCAGCCTTTCACAAGGCAAAACCCACCTTAAAACTCAGAACGAGGCATTCACAGCCCCACACTGCTCTGACCACACCAGACAGCTGTAAGCTGCCCCATCCCTTCCCATCTGCATTTGGCAAACACGAGGATTTTGCATAATTCTTGCAGAGGAATAAATAATTTTGCTGCCATGAGTGATGAGCATTTTCCTTTTTCCCTTTCCCACCTGCCTGCTGTTGAGTGGTGCTGTGGGGAGCTCTCCACCTGGACGTGGTGGCCCTTCCCAGAATGGCAACTGGAATTTCAGAGCCACCCATGGCACCCTTGGCCATCACAGAGGTGATGGACACGGTGGCCACCATCCAGATGTTTGGAGCAGCCACAGCTGCCATCCCAGGCCCTGGGGAACAGCTCCTGCTCAGCAGCTGCTCCACAGGAGGGAGCAGTTCCCATGAATTTCTCTGCAATTTCCATGAATTTCAAAAGCGTTGAATCCTTTCAGCCCGGAGCCACAGCTGTCTGTGTTTGAATGCAGGAAGGGAGAGTCAGGAATTCAAAAGCGTTTCATGGAGACTGAATTTGGGGCTGATTTTTTTTGTCTGTGCTCATCAATATATTTGGGTAATTGAGGAGAAGCCTAAAAGGTTCATAAACAGAAAAGATACAAATACTCCTTTTGTCAGTGCTCCAAAAACTTCCCTGTTTTGTCTGATCCCAGAGTTAAAGAGGATGTCTTCCTCAGAAAACCAGAACCCACCAGTTTTCTTTTCTGCTTAACTTTCCCTTTCTTTCTGAGCATCTCTCCAGGCTCCCTGAATTTAAGGCACGACAGTAATTGCTGATCTCTTTGCATGGCGATGGTGAAATTCGGCTCTCTCAGCTCTCAGACCCCTGCAGAGAGCTCAGAGAAAAGCAGCAATATCGACATTCCCTTACACATTTTTCCTCCCCAAATGAAGTCTATTCCCCACGAAACCTGAGTTATTCCCAGGTAGACACGTGGGTGCTGTCCCCAGCTGGACTCCAAAGCCAGCATGAGGTTGGTCGTGTAAATATTCAGGTCATTGTAACCCAGACTTCAAAAATCAATCTGGAATTCCTGAGTGATGCATGGCCTGATTTCCCAAATTGTCCTGTCATGCTGGAGCTCAAGTAGAATTTATTGGCTTGATGAAAAAATTGCTGGTGCAGTTCTGCAACTTGTGCTTCTCACAAAGCCCAGCCAGGTAACCAAACCAGCCCAAAATCCATCAGAGGGGAATCCTGCAGGATTTGAGATGTCCTGATCCAGAACTTCACAAGATCATTAGTATTCTTCACCCTCCTCCTTTTTGCTAGAAGGATGAAAATGAACATTTCAATGCCAGCAGAAAAGCTGAACATCCCTGGATTTCCCCAGGGGAGGCAGGTGGAGGGAGAGCCATGGTTTGTGTGGCACCTCAGCAGTTATGGAAGGTCCTGTGTCACCTGCACGCTGTGGTCACACCCCAAAACTGACAAAACCAGGGGTCCTGCCTAAATTCTCATTATCACTGCATGTTTTCCTCATTAATCATCATCTCCCACTCCGTGTGCCTTTTCCATCTGCTTGGGTGTCAGGTGTGGGACCCAACAGCTCCAGAACATTCTTTTCCAACTGGTGGCTACCAGTGGCTGGGAAATGAGGTTCCTTGGTGAGTCTTTATTAGCTGTGTTAATTGTTTGACAGATCGTTATTGACTGTCATCCCTGGCACGGCAGATGGCCAATAAAAGGCAAACTGTAGCTCGCTGTCTTTTTGTGGCATCTTGATGGCTCTTAGATTTTAAATGGGGAAAAAAAGAAAAAAAAGCATTTTCATTGTATCTGTAATCAGTCAGGAGAAAATGAGATAAATTATTGAATTCTGGTTTTAGTTTTAATTGAACTTTCTAGTAGAAGGTGGCCCTGCCCATGGCAGGGAGTTGGAACTAAATGAGCTTTAAAGTCCCTTCCAACCCAAACCATTCCATGATTCTATGAATTATGCAGCAAGATGGGAGCTGTGGCTATAGGTCTGAATCCTTCAGACATCTGTAGATCTTTTTTTCCAGTGAAAACATATCAAGGGATATTTAAAAAAGCAATGAGGACCAATCCATACTCTGGGGAATGTATCACAAAAGTTTTCCTTTTTTTGGCTGAACAGAATCTTTTTTCAATATGAAATGTGGTTTCTGTGAGAATTTGATTTTCCATGGAGATGTTTGGGACGCCGGCACTCATCCTGCTGCTGCTGAAACCAAACCAGAACATTGCTTCGTGTGATCCCAAGCCAAACCATCCCTGTCCCCAGGTGAGGCTGGTGAAGCTCTTCTCCTCCTTCCTTTGGGAAGATCCATAACGAGACTGACCTTAAACCAACAGAGATTTTCTGTTTCTGCCTCACCTGTGCTCCAGAGGTGCCACCAGGGCATTTTTTTTTCAATTTGCTGAAGCACCTGGAGTGCCACTTCACACCCCCACCTTTTCCCCCCAGTTTTTGTCACGGTTTAGCTTCTCAGCAGTGAGATTATGACTAAGCCTGATAAATGTGTGGAAACTTCGTAATTCTCCACCCACTTCCTCCAACTCTCCTGCTCTGAGTCATTCTCTGCTGAGCTTTTGACATTTATTTTGAGTTTCTTCATTGTCGTGTGGCTCCCATAACACCACACAGTGCTGAGGCACCAGAATCATCCAGGTACCACACGGGGGCTGGAACTGGATGAGTTTTAAGGTTTCTCCCAACCCAAACCATTTTATGAAACGGAGAAGGGGCATCCCTTGAGAGAGAGAAGGCAGGTTTAGATTTCAGCCTAAAAAATAACAATTTCCATGCACTGCTGTGCCTGTACATTCATCTTTAGGACCAAATGGCCCTGAGAGGTGGTTTTGGTACAGGAACTTCGACAGCTTCTGGGAGTGAGTTTGCCACTTAAAGAATGTCCATAGAGGTGACCAGGATTTCCCAAAAAAAAACAGATTTATTGTCCCAACTTACCTGGAAACATAATGGACAGAAGGAAGAAAATGAGGACCGTAGAATCATGGAATACCCTGAGCTGGAAGTGACCCCTGAGGATCATCAAGTCCAAAATGCAGCCCTATGCAGACATCCCAACAATCCCACCCTGTGCCACCAGGAGTAGGATTTGCTGTGTGCAAACCAGGAGAAAACCTCTGCCAGCCCATGACCCTCATCAGGGAGATGAGGCATTACATGTCCTAAATACGGGACCTTTATGTCTGCCCTCTTGCTGAGAGCTGTGCCAAAAGCCATGCTGGATTCCCAAAGGATGTGTGGCCGTGAGGATCCATCCCTGGATAACCAGCTCCTCAGCAGTGGGAAATCAGGTACATTCCCATTGCAGCTTGGCTTTAAGAGGTGGTGGAATATTCTTGGAAGAGACCTGTGCACACGGGGACCAAGGACAGCGGCCACTTGATCTGTGAATTAGCAAGCAGCCGAGATAACCCGTGCTGCAGGGACAACTGCTGGGCAGGGATAACGCCTGGAGGGATGGAGGGAGGAAAGTGCTAAAGCATTCCCACAGATGGCTCCTCAGCAGGCTCAGGATAATCGCTGAGAGCAGAGATCTTGCTGCTCCATGGCTCTGGCTCGTTGTCCATCAGGCTCAGCCAGAACACCCCTGAGCTTGTGTTTGCTTCTCTCAACACACCCCAGCTCCTCAATTGCGTGCTCTGTGTCAATGGCACCTTTCATCCTGGGTGTTTCTGTGGCAATTGCCTGAGCTGTGGCCTGCATTTTCCTTCATTCAGCGCATTTCCCATCATGAATCCAGTTATTTGACAGTGTTTTTCCATGGACCTGGTGCCCTGTATCACAGGATTATGTGCTCTGACTCAGGTTTTTGCTATTGCTATTTTGATTTCTTTTCACCTTCAAAAATGCAAGTACTTAACTCTGCTGTACAAAGACCATTGAAGAGTGAGGGCAATTGTTGAGAATGCAAAAGAAGACAACTTAAAATAGCAGCAGTACTGTGGGGAACTTACCCACCTTTTTTTTCCCTGAGATTTAAAATTCAAAGAGAGATGATGGTATTAACATATACTGAACTATTGAGGAGGGAGGCTGCATAAGAAGGCTGCTGTAGCACAATTGCATCACATGGAACACTTTTATTCCTACATTTTACAGTGATTTTCATGACTGGCAAGGTATTGTTTAAAATGCAGTTTGATTAAATTCAGTCAGAGGAGAAGCACTATATTAAATCTTTCAGAAAGCACTTTGTATCACACTGAGTTGCATCAGTAACACTTTGCTATGACTGCAACAAAAGCCAAGACTAAAATTGTTTAATTTTAGATGGTATATGTTTACAGCCTATAATAAGATATCAAATGTTCTCTCTCCAAACAGTTGTCTTTATCACAAAAAAAAAAAAAAAAAAAATCCTTTCAGATAGTACATGAATCTCTGTGCTTTTCCTTTTCCACCTCAGATCTTGAAAACACAAGGAGTGCACTTAGTCATTAATCAGCGACAGGGACGATTCGACCAATGCAATTAACTGCACTTGTTCTATTAATAATCAAGCACGCCACAAATGCTGCTGCACTCAGGTGTTAATCAGGACACCGTGTAGCTCTGCGTTACTTCCCTCAAAGTGCGAGAGGAAATGCAGATTAATGGAAAATCAATGTGAGATATGGAAGTGTGACACGCACTTGTCAGTAAAATTCTGCTTTCTGGAAAAGACATGAAGATAATGCAGCTGTACAAAAGGCAACTCAATTTATCAGACACTGTTACAGACCTGACTGGTTAATGAACCCAGAAATCCTTTAATATCAGGAGCTGGAGAAATAATTGTGGCTGCTGCCTTGTGTTTCACAGTTATGTGCAGAAACGCATCTGGGTGATGAAGTAGCATCCAACTCCTCCAACATCTCACTTTTAATTCTCTAAAAGGTTTAGTGCTGGCAAGGTTCAGAGGCGGCTTCAGAGTGTGCTGTGGTGTCTCTGGGGTCCAGGGCTGTCCCACTGTCCATCCTCTCTCTCCCAGATCTGCCGTGCCGAGCTGGGGAAGGCGTGGGAGCAGGGCACAGAGGGCTCTGCAGCACATCCAGCAGCAAATTAAGCTCCCATGCACTAACGAGCCTGTGCCCGCTCCACTGAACAGGTTCTCCTGATCTGCCATGGAAGTGGCAGCATTTTAATATCTGCTGAGGAGCCAGGCCTTTGGCTCCTCTGGTGGCAGATTCATTGGAATGAATTTCCCAGTTGCACACCAACTTTTTTTTCTGTTTTGAGTGAAACAACCCACCCAAACTCTCTGTTAAAGTGGCAAATGTGTAACAGCAGTGAGGAAGCTGAGCCCTGGGACTCTTGCTCCTGCACAATGCACAGTGTCTTTCCCACCACAGAGGGGACAGAAGGGGACAAGGACTTGGCCTGGTGTCTGCCAGGCTGGCAGGTTGATTTTGGCTCCTCTCAAAAGGAGGAGGGACCTTCAATCATTTAGGATCAGGCATGATTTATTGGGTCATTTCAGGGTTTCATGGAAGCAAGTGTCTAGCAAAGTATATACCTCAATGCTATCAATCCATTAATTGGGACCCTCCTCTTCTCCCTCCCCAAATTAACCCACTAATTTCACTGTTAATTAAACTATCAGTCAAAGAAGATAACAACTGCCTTCCACAGAGATAGTTCAACATCTACCTCCCTATTTATTTATTTATCTGGCTGCAAGAAACTTTCTGGGACACCACTGGCCATTCTGGCTGCAGCCCCCCGGGGTCATGGGGAGCCCCAGGGATCTGAGTCCTTATCAGGATCAAGGAGCTTAATTTCTGGAGATGCTCATCCCCCTGCTCCTGTGTGCTGTCATATTGATGAGAATGATTCATGTTTGTAGGCTCGTGCAACACAAACGTGTTTGTTCAGTTGGCAGAGGGCAGGGTCAGATTAAATATTGGGATGGAATTGTTCCCTGGGAGGGTGGGCAGCCCTGGCACAGGTGCCCAGAGCAGCTGGGGCTGCCCCTGGATCCCTGGCAGTGCCCAAGGCCAGGCTGGACACTGGGGCCGGAGCAGCCTGGGACAGTGGAAGGTGTCCCTGCCATGGCAGGGGGGGCACTGGGTGGGCTTTGAGGTCCCTCCCACCCTAAGCCACTCTGTCACTCTGTGATCCTATAAAAAGTGCTGGTTGCAAGGCATTGTGCCATTTAAAGTCAATTACTCACAGGATACAGGAAGCTGCTCTTCAGGCAGATTTAGGGCTGTGACCCAGCAGCAGAGAGGAGCTACAGCACAGTGTGACATGGGAAATCAGCTTTATTATACCTTTAAAATTGCAGAAGAGTCTTGGCCACTGCTGAATGACACAGATTTGGCACTTGTGGCTCACCCAGCCCATGGCCCAGGAGGGGTTATTCACACAACTGAACAGCTGAGGAAGAAGGTCACAAGGTAGGACCTTCCCTTTACAAAACCACCTCATTCTGCACTGCACTTGTCCTGAGCTGAAATGATGAAGTGCCAATTTGTACCACAACATCATCCATTAATTCCTGCTTCTGATGGACTTTGTTCCATTTACTATATTTTCTCCATTTTTCCCTAACACTTTTACTATCTTGGAACTATTTATCCAGAGAGAAAAAGATGAATTTGGCCTTTTAGATCAAATTTAACTAACTTTTATTTTGGTAATCTATTTTAGATGTTTGCATTAAAAAAAAAAAAAAAAAGAAACCAAACACATTTCCTCCTTTATAGCCCATTATAGTCTAATGATTTCAGGGAAATATCAAATTAAAAAGCTGACAAAAACATATATAGAACCTGGCAATCCCCTCTGGAGTTTTAAAGCTTATGATCACACGGAGCTTGCCAGAGAAGTTTTTATCTCCCCCAAATCACTGAGCCATTACAAAGCATCCTGTGATTATGTAATTAGGTGATACATCATCTGTATTAAAAATGCTTCTGAAAATTTGTGTTACCTGTGAGCTGCATAAGAACAGGGGCCTCTTTTCAGCTGTGACATTGAGGCCGCTTTAGTGAGCGATGTAATTTCTTTTACTCATGTATACATATTTATTTCTCTCTTTATTCTCTCACTTTCGCTGTCCATGGTCATAAACACAGAGGGAAAAAATATGATCTATGTAATAAAATGTAAATTTGCTCTGAGGCCAAACAATGGAGAAATGTTTCACAGTCCTTGAATCTTGAATCAAATAAAATAAAAGGATAGAAGCAAATTGATATTGGGTTTCTCGGTTTCCAGCACATTTCATTCCCCCCTGGGAAATCTGGAGGGAAGCAAACCATGACCGTGAACTTTGGCAGGTGGGTGGCCCAGACACGGCAACCAGGAAGCCTAAAACCAGTTCACAACATCCAGATCCCCCCAGAACTGGGGACAAGGGGTCTAAAGGGAAAAGGGAGAGACAGGGATTGAGGGGTGTGGGGATCCCTTTCTCCCTGATAACCACCCACCCTGTCAGTCCTGTTGGGCGTGGTGGCTGAAGAACTCCACGTGGGACAGTGGGGTCCCCTCCATGGTCACTCCTTCCCTGCTCTACCTTCTCCCTCTGGACCAATAAACCACTTCCTACCTGCTCTTTGAGCCACATCAGCTCAGATTGGCCAAAATTCAAATTTTGGAGAGCACATGGGAGTATTTTGGCCAGGACATGAAGAAACAAAGCCCTCTGCCCAAAATCCTCCCAGCCAGGTCGGAGCCCAGCCTCCACCCTGGAGGAGTTCTGGCGAACGAGCAGCGTTTTCAGGCAAAGAGAAGCAAGACAGACGTAGCTATAAATGCTGTTTTGTTTCCTTGGAGGCAACCTTTGGACTGCATTGATTTTCCTCTTATTTAATACTCAAGCAGCTTCCTACTTTTCTGCACAGCAGTATTCCCTGGTTATTCCAGTGCTCCTTCCCCACAGAGGCACAGAACTGGAGACGTGGCACACACACACACACCTGCACTTCAGGCCTAACAGCAAGCTCACTAATTCTGCACATTTTGCTTCCTTCCATTTTTTACTTGCTCCGTAGGAAAGTGGCAAGATTGCTGGATTTATAATATACTGTCATCCAGAATCAGAGAAAAAAAAATCACGTAAAGAAAAAATCACTCTGCTGGGCAATCTTGCCCTGAAATAAGGATGGGGAGAAGGGAAAGAGACAATTAAAAGTAAGTGTCCTCCTTTTATCTGATCCCTGCTGTTCTTTTTAGGGCCAGGCAGCCGGCAAAGTTACCTCTGATGCTTTTAAAGAAGTCAGGAAAAGTAATGTTGGCTCTTAAGGAAATCCAGTTTTTCCTTTGAGTCCTCTTTGTTCCTTCCTCGAAACAAGGCAGTGAAGGGGGCAGAAGTTCCTGGGGGGGTCAGGGGAAGGTGATCCCACAGCAAGGTGTGTTCAATTCTGTGGCATCAGGGTTTGTATCCTAAACACCAGGGATTTTTTCTCTTATAGGATGCCCTCGTGCAGGGGTATCCATGGAAAATAGGGGTCTTTTTTTGCCCCAAAATAGCTTTGGGCTCACACTCAGAGCAGAATATTCTGAACTGTACCAGCCTGAGAGCTCCTGCTGACCCCTCACAGCCACGGCTCAGACTGGGGATGTTTGTCATGCCTGGCATCAAGGAAAGAGTGGTCTGTGGCTTCCTGAAGCCTCCATTTGACCCAGGGGTCAAATCAACCCCTTGCACCATTGAATGGTGAATAATAAATGCTAAAAGGAATCCTCAGAGTGGAGAGGAAAAAACAATACCCAAGCTGAAGCTGGCTTGTATGAAATACTCATGGAAGAACAACGAGTAGCAAGTGGATTAATAAACCAAGCCAAAAAGAATTCAAAAGATGAATTTGTTTTATTTTTTGGACAGTTTTCAGGCAATTAAAAGGGAAAAATTTTATAAAGCAAATTGGTTGTCTCAGGCTCTCCAGCCAAAGCAGGGAGGTCCTGTAAATGTTTTTATATTCCTTTTCAAGAATCTTTAACAACACTTGTGTGCTCCTGCTGCTGCAGCTCACCACAGCTACTCCCAACGAGTAAAGAGTAAGATCCTCTCACTGTTATTGAGCAATGATTCCTCACAGCTGGTGGAAAACAGCTCCTGGCTGTGTGCAGTGTGTATTACACTCTTCTGCCATTGCAATCTATTTAGTGCAATAACTTCAATTAATAACAAAACATCACCAGGTTGGATAACTCAGCTTTACCTTTTTACCCCTGTGAGCAGCAGTTGGTAACACAAAACCACAGCCTTTCTCTTGAGAGTTGCAGATGATTTTTTTGTCTGTTGTCACCTTCACAAATGACTCAAAGAAAGTTTGTGGCTCACTTTGCATCTGGCAATTTCCTGCCTGGCACATGTGGGAGGTAAAACCATGTGAGCATCACATCACAGGGAAAGAGAGGGTGAATCTGGCTTTATAAAGGTGCTATTCCACACCTCCACAGTCATCTGTTGTGCATTTTATTTAATTTTCAGTTATTTTTGCCCGCCCACCCAGACCCAGGACCTCTAACTTCTGGAAGTATATTGATGGGAAACAGAAGACCTCTATTTCACATCCAAAGCGACTTTCCCATGGGAAATAAAGATCTTGTCTGCTTTTCTTCCAGCTACATCAGCTGATCTAATAAAAAGTAGTGTCTTTGCTGAACTCGCTGTGCTTCCGTCCTCAGAGCATTCCAGCTGCTGATAGCACAGTGATTGCCCCAATAAAACATGACACTGATGATTAAGCAGCCAACTTCACCCACGCTGCAGCAGGAGGCAGCTGCACACTGTGCAGGGCCTCGTGGGGGCCTACACATCACTGGGGCCAGGGCTGTGTGTCCCAGGCACGTCCCCTGACCATTCCTGACCACAGGATCGCAGAATCACTGAGGCTGGAAAACACCTGCAGGGTCAAGTCCCAACTGTGTCTGATGTCCACCCTGTCCCCAGCCCAGAGCTCTGAGTGCCACGTCCAGCTCCTCCTTGGACACTCCCGGATGGGCGCTCCAAAGCTCCCTGGGCAGTTCCAAGGCCTGAGCTCCCTTTCCATGAGGAAATTCCTGCTGGTGCCCACCCTGAGCCCCCTTTCCATGGGGAAATTCCTGCCGGTGGCCACCCTGCCCCTCCCCTGGCCCAGCCTGAGGCCGTTCCCTCTCCTCCTGTCCCTGTTCCCTGGAGCAGAGCCCGACCCCCCGGCTGTCCCCTCCTGGCAGGGAGTTGTGCAGAGCCACAAGGGCCACCCTGAGCCTCCTTTTCTCCAGGCTGAGCCCCTTCCCAGCCCCCTCAGCTGCTCCTCACTGCTCATCCCCAGCTCCAGGCATGGCTGTCCATGAGGAATGAATGAGGAATGTCTCCTCTGGGCAGTGCTGGACAGGACAATGACCACCAGGAGCTGGTGACAGCCACACAGGAGCTTTCAGCCCATGGGGCCAAACCAGAGAAGGCACAAACCCAAACCTCTAAGGCTTGTGCAGGGCAGACATGAGGCTCTCGCCTTCATGTTTCACCCTGCAGTGGCAGCCCTGAGGGCCAGAAGCAGGACCCAGCCCAGTGAGAGCTCTGGGATTCCAGTCTAAACCAGTAGAGCAGCAGTGCCCGGTGGTTTGTGCATGCAGAGCGAGGGCAAGGCCCGTGGTTCCATTTATTAACTGACATCTCTCACCATGGCAAGCCCACGACACCTGAGCCAGGGCTGCAGCTGCTAGCTCAGCACTTCCCTCGCGTGTTCTGAGGGCCTCTGGAGAGCTCTCCAGCCCGAGGTGATCTGCCAGACCCCAGGAGGGCACACAACCCCACTGCCACACCAGCAGCACGAGGCCACGACGGGCTCCCATCGAGCGCTGCCCTTTGTGACTCGCAGAGAAGTGGAGGGAAAGAAAAAGCACTCACTGAGAAGGATGATGAGTCTCCTGCTCTTGAGGAAAATTGTTTTACTCGAGACTTTATGTTTCAGCAGAGCTCTTTTTGTTCTGATCTTAAAGTTATAGATTAATCTCTCCGATTTAGGCAGAAAATAAGCTATTAGTTTAGCCAGCTTTAACAAATGTCTCTAATGGAAGCATTTTCAAATATACTCTCATTTCCTACATATTTCCACTTATCAGGGCTATAAAAGTTTGTTTGTGTACGGCATTGCTGAAGCACATTTAGGCAAAAAACATAAAGACGGATTTTATTTTCAGCATAAAGGATTTAGCTATGGTTCAGTTGTCAAAATTGCTTGACTGAAACAAATTTTAAAAGGGAAACTGTATTTTTGATTAATCAGAAATTTCCACAAAGAACATCTGCTTTCGGTCGGAAATGTTGACATGGCAAAGAAACAAATTCCAGGAGCACAGTCCAGCCCAAACATAAACATATTTTAAGCTCCTGAATCTCAGAATCTTTCAGTTTCACATCTCTTAGTTGGAATGAAATTCTCAAACAATTCTGCCTCTGTTCAAGTTCATTAAAGGAAGTTAGGGATTACCTGAGCAGTGCTGAATGTCCTGAATAAACCTGTGGAGTTCCTCTCTCGCTGGTGCAGAGGAGGGCAGGATGCTGTTGGTCCCTCCCCAGCTCCCTCCGTGTCACCTGCAGTGGGCAGGGAAGGAGAAGAGGAGAAGGAGAAGGAGAAGGAGAAGGAGAAGGAGAAGGAGAAGGAGAAGGAGAAGGAGAAGGAGAAGGAGAAGGAGAAGGAGAAGGAGAAGGAGAAGGAGAAGGAGAAGGCTGCTCCAATCTGCAGTTTTCCAGACACACATAAAAGAATGTGGAGCTACTTGTAGGAGCTGGATCAATAATCTGATTTATTGTTCCCTGGATCTGAGGAGTCCCCACAGAACTGGTGAAATGTAAACCTCACCCTGGGGAAGAAATCAGGTGCTGTTCTGCTTTTGTGTCTGAGACTCTGTTTGCAGTTAAAAAAAGAAAATATCATTAATAAGGATCTTTCTTTTTGCCTACTTTATCTGATACAAACTGTCCATAAAAGATGGTAGGAGTAACACCACATTCTTTTGTAAGTCACGTGTTAGAGATTCACCATCTGAGCACTCCTTCTGCTTCTATTCTCATTTATTTTTTTCCAAGCTTCCAGTGAACCATGTGGGCTGAGACATTATGGCTTTTCAATAGCTCACTAAATATATTTAGAATGCTTAATTGAAGCTTAACCTTTACTTTGTTCAATAAATGTATTCTCTATCTAACAGCTCCGAACAAGAAAATAACTTTGTTGAGGTTTCACATTTTGTCAGCATTGTTTCCCTCTAAAGATAGAGAAAATGAAGCCTCTACAATAAATTGATGGAACAGGGAACTAACAGAAGAAAAAATAATTTTGATGATTTCTTCTTTGCACTGCAATTATATCCAGTACACTTGACAATGAAATAAACAAATAGTACAAATGAAGCCATTAATTTCCTTTCTATCCACACAATTTTAATTAGAATCATTTAATTAGTCTTGGCTACAGTTTCTCAAGAAGATTGCACAACACACATTTAAGCTACTCTCCTGCACAAAGATATATTTATCATTGTTTATTAAGTACAACAAACAGCTACAACAGTTCTAGGTAGGCCATGATAAATGCTGTTGTCAAAAACAAGTCTTTATCACCAAATTTATTTGAAAGCAAAGTTCTCTCAATTTTCATTAGTTATTAAGCTTTTGCTATTTTAATTGTTATAATAAATATAATGACATATTTAATATATTAACTAACTTTTTATGATGTGTCATTTTTTGTAGCTGGCAATAAATGTCCCTGAGCCTTGAAATAATTTTTCCTTGTTTGGTTTACCAGGGTTTTTGTTCTAGAAAAACAACCTGAGCATGAAATCACAGAACATTTATCTGAAAGGACTTTGGGTTCATCTTCAGAGGTCACCTGATTTATCCCTTCTCCCTCCTCCCCACTGCTGGTGGTGTTTGGTGTAGAATTGGTTCTAAGATCCTCCAGCTCGCAAGGTTTCAAAGGCTCCATAGGTTCCTCCAACGTTTCACTCATTTCACACTGAGAAAACCTTCCCTTGTCTTACCCAAACGTTCCTTCCAGATAAAGTGAGTGATTCCATGTGGCAGATCTGGAGAGGACATCCATCCTCCCCTAACATGGACATGGTTTCCGTGTCTCCTTTTGGTCCTCTCCAAACTCCGCTGAGTGTTTCGTTTGTCAGCTCTTCCTCTCAAGGTGAGATGTGTCAGGTTTTGCAACTTCTTCAAAATGCAATAATTCTCAAGTGGAAATCTCATTAGGACAGGAAATCATAACTCTGGCAGGAATAATAAACCACAAAATTGTTTCAACGTATTGTTAGTGTTGGGTTAATGCTTGATCATCTCCGAGCACTTTTCCAACCTTAATGATTCTGTGATTTTTATAACTGAGCCATTGTCACAACTTAGAAAATGAGGAAGGAATCATTTTTTTTTTTCTGTTGTCAGTTACAAGAAGAACTGGAAGAACAGTCACAACAAAGAGTTTGTCAGCTGAAATCTTGTCTTTCATTCTTTGCATGAACTGCCCAAAAACGTGACGGTTTTCTCGGCTGGGTTTTCTACTTAATATTGACTGAAAACTTTTAGTTAATATCTCCTGGCTTCTACCTCACTTCCAGGCACTGTTCCCAAGTCCTCATTAGTCAGGTTTCTAACACCCTCACTGGATATCTGAGCCAAAGAAAGCCAGATCCTACAAATAAGCTGGTGAAGGTGTGAGTGTCACCGTAACCCACGGAGAGCCACACAGCCCTGAGAAGATGAGAGCAGAGTTGCACTCAGGGCTTGGAGTTTTAAAATAATATTTAAGTGATGAATTACATCCAAAAATTTGGGTCCTTAAAACAATACTTTACTGCAATCATGGAGTGGCTGGGGTTGGAAGGGACTTTCAAGATCATCCAGTGCCACCCCTGCCATGGCAGGGACACTTTCCACTGTCCCAGGCTGCTCCAAGCCCTGTCCAACCTGGCCTTGGGCACTGCCAGGGATCCAGGGGCAGCTCCAGCTTCTCTGGGCACCCTGTGCCAGGGCCCCATATGGAGGAATTTCTTCCCAATATCTAAAGAAATAAAGAATTCTTCTGTTTGAACACATTCTTTGATATTTTCTTTTTCTGCCCTATAGGTTTGATGCCATTATTGTAGGATAATCCCGATGGTGTGCAGTGCACGATGATCATATAAGATGGTACAAACATTTTTTTGAGTGAATCAACGCTTGATGATCATAGGTCCCAGAGAGACACAAAAACTTGCACAGGGATGTGGGAGGAAGAAAAAAATTCAGATTGTCTAGTGAAAAATTCAAGTGAGAAGTAGCATTTTTGAAGAAGTTGCTAAGCTGATTTGTTAACCAGGGGCAAAACGTGCCTTCTGTGGAAGGTATAAAATGAAATCAGATATTAAATGTGAAAAAAAAAACAGTATATAAACATGAGTAAGTGGAAGGACTTTAGAAGTACAGCAAGCTGAAAAGAAAGCTTAATTCTCAAGAAAAGTCCACTCATAACTGTTGAGGAAAATCAGACACAATTATAAGGGGCTTTTGTACAAAAGAAATCTCGGCATGTTCTGGGTTTATCACTTCACAATAGTGGTGATAAAGTTGTTAATAACAATGCAGGGAAAGGAGAACTGCTCCATAAATATCCACATCTCCTACTTTCCCAAGAAATACGAGGATGGAGTATTTAGGAGTCAGCTATTAACTTCTGGGGATGTTAAAAAAATGCATATAAATACAAATATTTAAAAACTGACAGCCCTGATACCTCACCTGGCTATTATCCTAGGAGAATGTTGGTTTTTAATACGTGATTGATCCTAGAGAAATTCCAACAGATTGTTGGAGCATTAATGCTGTGGCAGTGCTCCAGACACACAGCCAGAACAACCTTGGCACCCCTAAATGACTTCCCCTGACCTCATTCCTGGGCAAATAATGGGATTAAAGCTGATACAAGATTCAAGAAGAAGTGAAGATGGGAACGTGATTGTCACCCCTCGAGATCCCATGAAAGGGGCCTGTCAAACAAACAACCCCAATTTTATTTCACTGATAACATCACCAGCATGACTTCTGACTTTTGTAGGGTATCTGACTCAACCTTGGGAATATTCTGATTAAAAATGAGAATTACTCAATAGCAATAAAACAGAGGTTAAATCTATTAAAAATGGGCAAGCTAATGGATCTGAAACGGAGTCATCAGAGGGGAATCATAATTAAGTGTAGAGCTGGGATTCTGCTGGTATCTGCTTACTGCTATTAATCATTTCCAGTAATGATTGGCTGCTAAAAGTTTCAGATGACACAAAGATTGATGTGCAGGTAAATAATGACGAGAGCAGAGAAATAACAAAGAGCATTCTGGATCCCTCATTCACCTCTTCCTCAGAACTAGAATATTCAATATACTCAGGTTCAAAGGTGTATTTAGAAGACAAGAATGAGGCCATAGCTGCTAAATTTAGCTTGGTACCTGGCAAGTTATCCCAAGGAAAATGATTTAGCTTTCCACACAGCAAAGGAACGACAGCTCTGAGAGGATGCACCCGCAGAAAGGATCCGTGTTCCTGACAGCAGAGGGGTTGTAAATCCAGGCTGGTTTCTCTGGAGATATTCCAGTGCCGGTGGAAAGAATCTGGGGGGAAAAAACCCACAAGTTCCTCAGGGCAGGAAAATGATTCTCCGTGGGAAATCAAGGGGTTGGTTCAGTTTGGTTCCTGTTAAAAGGGGGATCCATTAAAAGGGCACTGAAGCACCTTCAGAACCCACCAGGAGCTGTTCCCCATTTTCAGGGCAGGCTGCTGCACCAGGCCACCTCACAAGGGAGAATTCTACTGGAGACTGGGAAGATCCTTAATGGAAAAGGCATCAAAGTGGAAGCTGAAGCAAGATATATTCAAACAAGAAAAGACAAATATTTTTTAAGAATGGAAGTTCTTTCTTTTAGGAAAAACTGGGAGGGTTGTCCTTCACCATCTGCTGAGGTTTCCAGAGGCCTTTTGGAAATGACTCTTTGGCTAACGAGATGAACCACAAGGATTACTTTAGGGGAACTTTGGGTGCAATATTAATATTTAGAAAGATGCCAAAACTCTCTGGAGTAGATCTTTATGAACCCACATTAATTACTGCAGTTGTGGTATCACTGTAAACAGTTTCAGCCAACAATTCCGATCATATTTAAAGCTCATTGTGTTGACCCATGAGCAAACAGATTGAAAAACTGGGACAATGATCCAAAATGGAATTTGTGTTTAAAACTCTCAAAAGATGCAGCCCTACCAATTGCTGTTCTACTCTGGGGAAGTAGAGTTGGCTTTTTTCTCATTTTCTGCTTCTTATTATTCAATTTATGACTCTCAAATGATGATGTCTCCTTTCTGTTCCCTATCCATGTTTGTCTGTATTTCTCTATTTGCAATTCCACTTTTTTTCATGAATCAGTGCATTTTAATAAGTCTACATTATATATATAAATATATAATATTTACATATATACCCTAAATGAAACCATACCAGAAAGAAATTCTTACCACTATTCTACCACTATTCTTATCACTATCACTATCACTTTCTCTATTTTCAGCCTTAAATTCTACAGCCATTTTTTACTACAAAAGCACATCTGCATTTCCATGTCATTGATTCTGGAGTTTTTTAGGTTGAAAATACCAGGTAATAAAATCAGATTCAACGAGTTGCTGGTGAAACTCATAAAACTCTTTGCAACTTAATAATTTTTTTTTTCATCATTGCATGTAATCAATCACCTTTTAATCCACGGTAGAGGAGATAATATTTCTATCCAAAACAAGTGGAGTGAATGCTCAAAATATGATTTTTCATGGAAAAAAAATCAAGTGCTTTGCTAATATCAAAATGTGTCCTTCACACACTTATCTTTTATCTGACGTGCAAGTAAATATGAATACTAATAAAAAAATTGAAGCTCATCTCACAAGCATCTGTATTCATGTGTTTCCTTCTCATTGTTCAGGTATTGATAATTAATTAGTTACAGCCTCATCTCATGTTCATGCAGACTTTTAAGAACACTTGACATGAACTTACAACAACAGAGCAGCCTTGAATTCATTTGTGGCTTTGAGAACAATGATAACAGAGCACGAGATCTCAGTCTCTACTCTCATTAATATGAGGAGTAGCTTTTCCTCACCAAATCCAGCTGAAAAGCTTTGCTGGAACTCCTCACACGAGTGAAAATACACTTGAACAAGAGCCTGCAGCAGCTGCTTGAACTACTTAAATAAAAACAGCTTTTGTGGAGAGCAGGAGCGATTCACTGTGAATTATGAATGACAGTGGACTTCAGAATCTGTTCTCTGTCTGAAAATACAAATATCACTTGTAGGAAACACTTTTTTTTCCCCCTTAGCTACTGTAGCATCAAATAAGTGCTGCTATATGTCTTGATTTACCAACTAAAGTTAAGTGTCAGGTTTTAGGCAAATAAAAATGATTAAAATATGACAGCTGGCAAATTATGCTAACACCTGGTAACAAATCATTCCTGACAGTTCAATAGTGAACTTCTTAAAGCACAGCTATTAATATTATAAACAGTGCAATGCAAAAAATTGTAGGACTTGACTAACGTGCTCAGTTTATCTTAATGTGGAAAAATGTCACGCCTTGTTCCTTGGGATTGAAGAAAATTGGAGCTGAGTAATTGCAAACATGCAAATATTTCTAAGTAACATCGGTGTAGTTGTTTAGAAGCAGATAAATATGAAATTTTCATGTAGGACGATGTTCAGACTATTCCTGGTACTGTTAATTCAATTAATATTCCATTTATGGGGGGAGATTTCCAAGTGTGTAAGTATTTAGGTGGCCTTTGATATTGATCTCATCAAATTCTTTGTGATCTGGTATAAATCAGAATCATTTAGGTTGGAAAGACCTCTGAGATCATGAAGTCCAACCTTTAAATGATCATCACCTTGCCAGCACCAAGTCTGGACACTTGGATTATTTAGAATAAGAGTGACCCATCCCACCACAGCACGTTTTGGAAGATCACACTCCTCACTCACATCCCAAGGGAGTCTTTCCAGATGGGTCCATACTTTTTAATAAAATTAATCACTTTTAAAAGCATTAATTGTCTCATTTGTTTGTCTGATAATGGCACAGCACTGGACTGTTTAAATGAACCTTCAAGGGATTTCAAACCATGGATTTTGTGATTTTTGGATAATTACTTAACAAGGCAATCTAAAAACAATGCAGATGTGTCTGCAGACATCAAGGTCCATCCTGCAGCTCACAAAGAACTGGAGGAGGGGGAAAACCCAACTCTACCTTCTACTCATCCACCTTTCTCTCTAACCTATTTCCTGGACTCTTAAACTGAACTTTAGCTGAGCATAAAATTCAGCAGAATCAACTCTGTCCCAGATGTTATGAAGGATAGATGAGGTTCCATCCCTGCATCCATCCCATCCCTTGACATATGACGAGACTCTTCAGCTGAGTATTAAAATGTGGAAATACGTGAGCTACAACCACATAATCTCTCAGCATGACAGAGGAGACTGATTAATGTAACATTAATGTGCTTTCAAAGACGTCATCAGGCAGAAATCTCACAATTTCACAAATGAATTTCATATTATTTTTTACTTTTCATGGTGCCTTTCTGGTTTTATTTCACCAAGTTGCAGTGGAATAATTATTGCTGTATTATACATGTGGCTGTGCACAGTTTGAGGAACTAAAAATAAATGATGGCTTTACTGATACATTTTTTGACTGATACATTTTTTGACTTTGTCATAGATAATTTATGGAATAATTTTACACTTCTGCAACACCCAGCTCACAATTCACATTCCAATCCATGAGGTGTCATTTGCAATTTGCGATGGATTCTTAATGAAATTCTTTGGATCTTACCTTCTAAATGTTTCATTTTATGCTTGGGCAGAAGAGAGAAAGTGTGTTCATATACATTTATACATTGTAAATGGAAATAAAGCTATGATCTGGCTCATCTTTCTAATCTATTTATCCTCCCAACTCCCCCAGTGCTACGAGGAATATTATCCTCTGCATTACACAGGTAGGGAAGGGAGAAACAAGGAGCTGATGGGACTTGTTCAAGGTCACAACATGAGAAGTAGGGAGCTGAATCCACACGGAATCATGGAGTATCTTGAGCTGGAAAAGGCCCACAAGGATCATCCCAACCCCTGGCCCTGCACAGACCCCCCAGCAGTCCCACCCTGGGCATCCCTGGGAGGGTTTTCCAAATGCTCCTGGAGCTCTGGCAGCCTCGGGGCTGTGCCCATGCCCTGGGGGAAGAACCTTTCCCTGAGATCCAGCCTGAACTCCCCTGGAGAGGGTTCATTCCCATCATTCTGGAGGCTACAAGGAGAGATACAGCCCCATCACCCCGTCCCAGCTCCAGGCATTTTCCAGGTTTGAGCCTCACACCCTCTCGGCTGTGCTGGTTCTTCACTTGCTCATCCTCCTTCTCTCTCCAGTTTAAATGAACCCATTAACTCACAGGACTTAAATTAATGCTGAAGCTTAGTTAAATTCAGTCTAAGTCACCTGGAGGAGCAGTCACCAAAAAAAAACCCCATGTGATCATAACAGATAAGGGCTGGTCCCTTGCAGACACCCCAGCCAGAGCAGATTCTGGGTTCCTCAGGTAAAGCAAAAGGAGGAATTTTAATTACTGACAGATTATCCTACTATTTCAGTGCTCTGTCCCTTTGTGTTGGCTACTGCCCAGGAAAGATGCTGATAAATTGGAATGGGATCAGATATGTACTAGAGAACAATGAAAGGATTAGAAACATGCCCTCGAGGGCAGAGACAGGGAGCTAATTGAGCTGTTGGGTTTTTTTCTTCCTAAAGCAAAGATCAAGGGCTAAACTTAGTCTGGAGAAGGGAAATTCTAAATAACACACTGCAAGTCTGGCCAGAGTGTAACCAGGCAAAACAGCTGGAAGTTCAAGCTAAATATTCAGGATTTACAATTAATTTTTATGACAATTTTCAAGGGACTGCAGTAGGTTCCCCATCCTTAGAAGTTTATACATGTCAAAACTTCTGACAAAGAGTTTTTCCCTCTAAAAGTCTTACTTCATTTTGGAATGTGTTGTGCACAGAAGGCAACAAAGAAAATAAATTACAAAATTCTCTGTGTGTCAAAATTATGAATGCAAATTAATGGATTGGAATTTGTTCAATGTAATTACAGAACAATTTAATTTTTTTTTTAACCCCACCTGGGGATGCAAAAAAACCCAATTAATATGGAAGTGAACATATTTTGCAGGTTTCCTGCCATCTGCATTACAGGTGTCTCCTCCAGCACACATCCAGCTCAAACAGCTGTTCCAGCAAATCCAGTGGGATGTTTTCCAGGTTTCCCCAGGGATTTACCTGTGCTCAGAGCACAGGGAGCTGTGGGGAGGGTTGGCAGTGAAGGGAACACTTTTCACTTGTTATTGATTTGCAGCTCTCATTTGATCCACACAAACCCTCTCTCCTTCCAGAGTTCGGTTGGTTTTGAATGATTTTGTGCTTTAAACTCGAATAAAGTAGGGTGAGGTGGGATGTTGGGAAGGAATTGTTCCCTCGAGGGTGGGCAGCCCTGGCACAGGTGCCCAGAGCAGCTGGGGCTGCCCCTGGATCCCTGGCAGTGCCCAGGGCCAGGCTGGACACTGGGGCTGGAGCAGCCTGGGACAGTGGGAGGTGTCCCTGCCATGGCAGGGGTGGCACTGGACGGGCTTTAAGGTCTGATTTTGAGGTTTCTGTGATCCTGTTTGGGTTTGGGTGATTTGGGCCCCTCTGTGCCCTCGTGCAATGCCTTCCCCAGCACGCAGAGCTGAGCAGCACATTATTCAATAAAGGAGCTTTTACCATGAAATCTGTCTCCATGCTGGGCTGATTAAACTTGCGTTTGTTGACCTGCAGTGTTGACCTTGGTTCAAAGCTCAAGCAGATTTTAGCTCCGAGTTAGAGTCCTTCATTGTAAAGAGCTGTTGAAACTCCAAGACTCCTCTGGGGGCTGATTTCTGTCAATTAGTTATCTGAAATATGATGATTTATGAATCCCTCATATTGTGTTGCTGGATGGGGATGTTTAGCAAACTGCAAGTGAAAACAGTGCAGCCTCAATGGGAACAAATGGATGGAGGAAATAATACTCCCCTCAAGATGATCAAAATGGCAGAGAAAATTATCCCTGCTTCTAGATCTGTGGTGTGCATATATATAAATATATATCTATATCTCACAGTGCTCATCCTGCCTCCCCAAAATCTAGGAAGAAGATTAAATATGGATTTTTAATGGGTGCATATTTACAGTCAAAGCCATTTCTCCCTATCAAAAGCGTCAATGTGCAAATATAATCAAAGCAAGTTGTAGAACTCTATATTTGAGAAGACTTCCATAATATTTTGCATTCCTCAACTTCATGTGTTTTTACTGTAATTCATTTTCTCCCTCAGTTCTGAACATTCAAGCATTCTGCAGTGTTTTGGATTTTAAATTTATAGTGACAACTTCCAGTAAATTGTCTGAAGAAGACAATAAAATTGGGCCCTTTGGATTGCTGTGTGAGTGGATCAATGTTCTATTTTCCAGCGTTATGATAATGAGTTAATTTTAAAGATGTATTGAGTGATTTGGCGCTAATTCTGCCATTAATATTTACCTCATGCCTGGACAACGGTGCACTTTGCTACAGTGCTTGAGATAAAAAGTACAGGATTGTAAATGGGATTTCTGGAGTGGAATTTAGCCTAAAAATTGGAAATTTGGAGCTGTTGACTCCGCTCTAATCAGCTGAAAGCAGTTGGTGCTGATGTCCCCTGAGACAGGGGGGACACAGGGACAGGGAGGGGGCTCAGGGTGGCCTCACTCCAAAACCTCCTCTCCTCTGTCCTGCTGGCAGCTCCTCTGCTCGACATCTGTGAAAGAGAAATTGTATCTCCAGCTGATCTCAGAATAGAAACCCGGGACGGGACCATGGGGAAATGCTGCTGGAGGGCACCAGGAGCAGCTGCACCTCCTTCCTGCTGTCCCAGGGCCAGGGTGGGACTGATGGCCCCGGGGCTGCTGGTACCACCTCTGCTCTCCTCGTGTCTGCGCCCCGCAGAGGGCTCCTCAGAAAACAGAAAGTTAAAGCATTTCACTGCAGCAGCCTTCCCGTGCGCCTTTAAACGGGGCCCGTCTCCTCAGGGAAGGGCAAGCACGATGAAACACAATTGCAGATCTACGGAAGGCGAATTTCCTGGGGTTTGTGTGAATTTTCCGAGGTTTCTCTATTGCAGATGATTTTTTCCAAGGCACAGGGATTGAGTGTAAGGCACAGCGCTTTTCAGCAGGTAGAAGGTGAGTGAGCTCTAATTGTTGGCGCTGCTGTCACACGCACTCAGGGAGAGGGGCTGGAGCTGGGGGAGCAGTTTGTCATGAGCTTTCTCACCCCGGCTCCTGCTAATTCCTTTCACACCATTTTGATGTCCTTAAATTGTCGCTTTTCACAGCATTTCAAGGTGCCTTTTCCTCTCCTCTTTTTGCCAGAACACTTTGCAATACACCTCCATCCAGAGCTGCTGCAGACAAAGCAATTACCTGTGCTGCATATTCAGGAGGGGCACATGAACATAGATGTCAGGATATCGGGAAAGGCCATGGATACACATCCCGTGTAGACCCTGGTGATGGCAAGGATTTAAAAGGAGACATCAGCCAGCTCCATCCTACTTTTCCTAAGTGAAAAAATTGGCTGCTTTCACACAGAAGAGGAAAACGGGGAAGAAAAATTCAAAGGCATCCCTAAAAAGCTTTGAGTTGTGCACAGTCCTTTCCTACCACTGCGCAGGCAACCCCAAAGATTTGGAGCCATAGGGTGGGAGGGGGTGACAGCAGGGTCTTGCCACCACTGTCACCGTGTTTTCCCCTCCCTGCCCTCCATACAAAGAGCTGCATGGAATTCCCAATCAATTCTGGGAAGTTGTGGCAATGAGAAATCATTTAAGTGCGAGATGCAAGAGGGAATTTTAAAGCAAACAGCCCAAGAGTGCATCCAGGCACTCCCGGCTCCTTTCCCTGCATGTGCCGGCACCAAAGATCACACAATAAAAAGCTTTAAGTTTCCAAACTCAGCACAGCCAAAGCAGGAAATCAGGTGAATTACATCCTGACATATCTATCTCACCCCTCCACCACTCATTTTTCCCTTATTGCCCTGGGGAGGCCGCGTTGAAAACAAAGGAAAGCACGGATTGCAGTTTGCATGGAGTGTCCTGCCTTGACTGCCAGGCACGGATAATTCCCTCCTCCAGGAGGGGAAGGAAGGCCAGGGGACAGCAGTGAGTGGTGTGGAGAGCTCTGACACTGATAACCAGATGAGACCACGCTCTGTAAACATTCCCAGTCCTCCCCTCTATGAACCAAAACCCAGCACACAGCCTGGACCTGTTCATTGCCCCTCTAGGTATTCCCCATGCCTTGGATCCCAATGCCTAAGGCAATATCATGCAGGGATATTTCCTTTCTTCCTCTCTTTTTCTATTTCCCCCCTGTTTTTCTGAGATCCTTTTAAAAGAAAGGATTGTATTTGACAGTATGTTTAAATCCCCTTCCTCAGTAAGGGTCAACAGAGGCAACAATTATACCTGAGGATCTGTTCTAAGGTTTGGACAAGCTGTTTTAATAATTATATTGCCATGTTAATACCCAGCTCTTTCAAGGTGTGGAGAAAATAATCATTAGATTCTGTAAAATATCAGACATCAGCAAAATAATCGTCTGATATAATTGGCTAATATTAATGTGGTTTATGATTTATGCTGGCATTTCTGTGCCGTTGTGGCACACTCTGGTGTGGGGATTATGGACACTGGAGAGACTTCTACTGCTCTGAGATTGTGGAGGATATTTTTACCCCCATTTCCATTTGAACTATTTAAAAGCCAAGATACTGAAATGCCTAATTGGGTGCTGTGATTAGCCCAGGGTGGAGTTTGATTTCCTAGTGATATAAATCTGAGGAAGCCTTCCTGATGTCCTCAGGAATAAACCACAGAAGAACAAAGAGAGAGCAGAATGAGACCCTTTTTATTCTTATCTGGTGAAATCCAAGAAAACCAGGAGCATATTGGTTTTCCATGGGCTCCAAGGGCAATGAGCATTCCAGCAGGAAAGGTATTTCAGGGAAAGGTATCTCTGTGATTCATTCACTGCTCCTTTGCCCAAAGCTCCACATGGCAGCTCCGTGGCCCTGACTCCTGCCAGCTTCTCCCACCTGAGTCACTCCTTGGTGATGGCTCCAGTTCACACAGGAGGATTTTGTCCTCAGATTTAGTTCTGCAACTGGCCTCCAATACTAATTGCAAAATGTATTCATTATTAACTAGGTATGAATTTTAAATAACTCTGTTAAATATCCCAATGCATAAAACCTGTATTTTTTTCCATTCCTGTAGCCAGCCTGGCTGTTTATATCAATTTATTCAGCATTTTTGCGTGATTTGCACCCACAAAAAAAGAGGATAAGATCACATCCCACTTTACATATTTAGATGCATATGCATGGTAATTAAAAAGTAAAAACCTACTCAGTGTATTACTTACTGAATTATTTATTATGATTATTGTGATAATATTTTACCGTAACTATTAAGCACCAAAATGTTTTCTTTAACCATAGGGTCTGGACTTGCTGGAGTGGAAGGAAAACTTTTAATTCCATATATAATTCAGGCTTATCTCTGCCCTTCCTATCAGCATTGCTCTAGAGAGTATATGGGAATTTGGTGCCAGTTTTAGGGATTTGTTGTGGTTTAACCCCAGCAATTCCCCAGCCCCTCACTCACTCATTCCCCACCAGTGGGATCAGGGAGACAATGGGAAGGGTAAAAGCTGGGAAACTCATGGACTGAGGAAAAGAGAGTTTAACAGGGAAAGCAAAAGCTGAGCACACAAGCAAAGCAAAACGAGGAATTAATTCCCTGCTTCCCGTGGGCAGCACCTCCAGGAGAGCAGGGCCCCATCCCGTGGAATGGTGGCTTGGGAAGGCAAAAACCATCCCTCCAAATGTCCTTCTTCCTTCTTCCCACCAGTGTACATCCTGAGCATGATGTCACGAGGTATAAATATCCCTTGGGTCAGCTGGGGTCACCTGTCCTGGCTGTGTCTCCTCCCAAAATCCCAGGCATTCCCAGCTTCCTCCCCAGCGTGGTCCTGCGAGGAGCAGGAAGGGCCTTGGCTCTGTGCAAGCCCAGCAATGACAAAACATCTCTGAATTATCCACCCCGTGCCCGGCACAAATCCAAACACCGCCCCTGGGAAGGGAGTTCACTCCATCCCAGTTAAAACCAGCGCAGTGCCCTACCCCGGGGCGCCTGTGGGACCAAAGGTGTGTCCTGGCAGTGTGCAGACAGCTCCAGCTCGCTGCAGGGGTGCCTGGAGCCAGCCAAAATCCACATTTTGGCTGCCGTGGAGAGCCACTGAGGGAGCAGCTCCACGGCCAGATGGCTCCGGGTCAGCGCCGAGCACGGGCACAGCCAGCAGCCCCCGGGCAGGCTCCGTGCCCCTGATGCCCCAGGTTTTAGCTTTTGTGTTTTTTGGATTCTGTGCTGCTTTAGTGTGCAGTTCTGAGCTTCATATCAGGGGATGGCAGCTCCCTTCACAGAGCAGGGAGACAAAACAATTCCTGCTCTAGCTGGGACCAAGGACAAGTGACCCAAACCTCAGGCCCAAGAGCACAAACAGCGTGGGCTGAAGAGAGAAAAGCAAGGATGGCACTTCATAACCTAAAGCTATAATTAGACAATTAACTCAAATATGCAAATGGAGCAGAACTTATAACAGTGAGAGACCTCGTGACCAGTCATCCATTTTGTGACCATTTTGGGTTCATCTTGGGTGTAGCCCTGGCTGAGCCCTTGTGGTGCCCAAGGTGTATCCATTGAGAATCNTATTTCATTTCATTTTATTTTATTTTATTTTATTTTATTTTATTTTATTTTATTTTATTTTATTTTATTTTATTTTATTATTATTTTATTTTATTTTATTTTTCTCCCTCACCAAATAAGCAGGAAACAATTAAATGGATCTCAGTGTCTTTTGTGGAGAAGCTGTTTGCTAAAGGTCAGTGTGGAAAGTCCTTACTCAGATCACAGAATCCCAGAACATCCTGAGTTGGAGGGAATCCACCAGGACCATCCAGCCCAGCTCCTGGCCCTGCACAGACCCCCCAAACCCCACCCTGGGCACCCCTGGCAGCGCTGTCCAACCCCTCCTGGAGCTCTGGCAGCCTCGGGGCCGTGCCCATTCCCTGGGCAGCCTGGGCAGTGCCAGCACCCTCTGGGGGAAGAACCTTCCCCAAAAGTCCAACCTAAACCCCCCTGACACGGATGGACAAGCTGATGGAGTAAATTCTGTGACCTTAAGCAGCAGCACAACAAAACAGCCATAGGTGGAGGGCAGAAGCTGGAGCATCATTTTGCTAAATGAGATTAAATGAGATTATCTAGAAGGATCAATATAATCATCAAAGGAGCAGCAGTGCAGGAACAACCGCTCTGCCCATCTTTACCCACAGAGCAGGACCTTGCTCAGTGAAAACCAGGCACCTTCAGCAGGAGTCAGCTGGCAGGTTTGGCTCTGGTCGTGGCAAAAATGACAAAAATAGGATTATTATTGCTGTTCTGACCCCCAGCAGTGGATCTCAAAGGGAATCAGCAGATCCCTGCAGGGAATCAGAGCTGCTCTGGGTGGAGGGCAGATCTCTCCAGCCACAACTCAGTGCAGGATTTCAGAGTCAAGAACTCCACGAGACACAGTCCATGAGGAGATCTGAGCAAGTCAGGACTAACATCCCTCAAAGTGCTGAAATGGCTTTTTTGGGGTGTTTTTTATAAGACTTTTTGGCAGAACTCACAGCAATTAATAACAGTAAAAGCCCACAGTCCACCTCACTCCCTCCCAGGCAGCAGATGCAGCGTGGCCAATGAGCTAATTAAGCAAATAACAGCAAAAAAAAAAAGGAAACCTCAACAAAACCCCAACATTCCTTAATAGCTTCAGATCAAGTATTAATCAGTGTTGTCTTAAAATGAGAGGTCATGCAGAATTCCAGGGCTCATCCTCGATGTGCAGGTTTTTAAAGGCTGCACATGGAATGGTGGAATCATTTAGGGTGGAAAAACCCTCTCAGATCATCGAGTCCAAGCATTAACCCAGGTCCAGCTCTAACCCACGGCCCCAAGCACCACATCTTTTTTGAGTATTTCCAGGGATGGTGATTCCATCACTGTCCAAGGAGCCTGTTCCAATTCCTGGGCACCCTTTCAGTGGAGAAATTGGTCCTAATCTTCAACCAAAACTTCCCCTGCTGCAATTTGAGGCTGTTTCCTCTGTCTCAATCCTTATTACCAGGGAGAAGAGTCCAACCCTCACCTGGTCCCAACCTCCTATCAGGGAGCTGAAGAAAAGTCTGGTATTTCTCAGATATTCATCTGGCAATAAAGCAATTTAAAATGTACCTTTTACAAAAGGTTTGGAGTGCAGTTTAATTTGGAATTGACATTTACTGAGTGCTTTCTTTTTTTTTATCAGCAAAACAGGAGTGTGCTTCTGTGAGCCAAGAGTCCAGCTGAGTTCAGGTCCTATCTGCAGAGCCACAGAAAGCAGAGCCTGGGCACAGACACTGAGCACTCACAAATGAGATAATTTCAAATATATTTTCATATGGAGACATTCTGCTTTGTTTTGCTCCATCAAAAGTCCTAAAGGTTTGTGATTGCAGGTGGTATTTGGTATTAGAAATTTTCTGCTGCCGAGTTGTCCCACTTGCCCCTGTCTTTATTTCATTTTTTCTGGTGGAATGGATGGAGTTGTAGATCATGGAATTATCATAGAATCACACAATGGTTTGGGTGGGAAGAGAACTTAAAAATCATCTCATTCCACCCTTCCCATGGCAGGGACACCTCCCACTGTCCCAGGCTGCTCCAGCCCCAGTGTCCAGCCTGGCCTTGGGCAGTGCCAGGGATCCAGGGTCAGCCACAGCTGCTCTGGGAATTCCATCCCAGCCCTCCCCACCCTCCCAGGAAGGAATTTCTTCCAGGATCCCATCAAACCCTGCCCTCGGGCAGTCCAAAGCTGTTCCCTGCTGTCCTGTCTCCACAGGCCCTTGCCCAATGTCCCTCTCCAGTACTGGGGTCGTTGAAACCACGGAGGGAATTTTGCCCACCAAAGTCCCTGCTCCAGGCGAGTCCAGCAGTGTCAGGTCCCTGTGCTGGCTCCCACACACAACAAATCCAACCAAAGATGTGCTGCAGGCTGCATCAGGGCATTTGAATATCCCAGGAGCACCCGGTCCCAATCTCAATAAAATGCCATTTTATTTCTCAGTTTTCATCACTCATCAGTAGCATTTTCTTTAGTGCCAGTCGTTCTTACATGTGTAGTGCCTAATTAGTGCACGTAAATACCTGAAATTATTACCTCATCTTCAGGTTTGATCTTTAACGTTTTGTTTCTTTTCTCCCCGTGCACAGTCTGACAAGTTTTTCTAGTTAGCCCAGGAGAGTTTCCCCAGCACACTCATGCTTTTTATGTTTTCATCTTTTCTGTTAATCTGGTTTATCTGTATTCCTCTTCCTTTAGCCTTGTTATTTATGTTTCAAAGGCTGGATATTTACTTCAGGGATAAGTCATCCCTGTTTTTTTTTTTTCTAGAAAACATACTTCTCTTTTATTAAAAAACCCATCCTGTCAAAGGTTGCAATACCATAACTCAGAGAAACCAAATTCCTTCCATTTCCTATAAAGCCTACATTTTAATTAGATGATGTTTTCTTTTTATATTGTCAGAGAATAAAGTTTAAGACAATATTCTTCAATACTTTATGCTTCCAATAAATAATTTATACCGAGGTATATCCTAAGCTACACTGGCTGCTTACTTTTCAAGGGCAAGGACTCTGCAGAAGGAGAACAGTATCCATAAATATTCTAAAAAAGAGATATTTAAAGGAAACAAATGCAAAGGAAGCTGCTACAAGCAGAACTTTGGAAACCAGATTGCAAAAACTGTATGATAATTTTGATCACTATCAGACTTGAAGTGGATATCTGGGTCATGTTTACAACAGCATTTTCTCTCTGTAGACTTGAGAGTTTTAGGAAAGGAAAATGTTTAAAAAATGGATTAAAATACAAAAAGAAAAAAGCTGAGGAGTATAAATTTCCATTGCAGCTTTTCCTTGGAGCTGCAAAGTGCATGGGGTGGCCTTGGTTAAAGAAATAGAGAACCCCAAATTCACCTGTACTACTTTGAATATTCTAAATTCCGACTGCTTTCAAAAGGCTTTCCCAAAATTAAACAGATATCCTGAACTTCCTAACCTGAACTGTAAGAGCAAAACTCTTAAAACCCAAAGTTTAGGCTTAGGACCAATGATAAAACAATTAGGAAATGATAATGATAAAAACAATGATAAATTATAATGATAAAAACAATGATAAAACAATTAGGAAATAATAATCAGCTTCAACAGAGTGATCTTCCGTGTGCATGGATTAACAATTCCCCTTCCTATTTAGAGATGCAACGTTTTTAAACAAACATTTTGACCCAGTGTTTGCAGGCTGCTTATGCAGCCTCTGATGTTGAATTAAAATCCTCGTGTTCGACGTTCAGTGATTGAGGTAGCACCCTCTCCTTCACTAGCTGCATTTCATTGGAGGGAAATTCCCTTGATTTTCCATGCTGCTGTAAAAATCCAGTAAGTGATTACAGAGCAGAGCCATTCTTAATGCCACCTTGTATTTGCATTAATAAGTGATGTATTTTTATAAATTAATGCCTGGTTCCAGTATCTATAACTCCCAACCTTCCTAGAACACCTTCACCCTGCACTGTGCAACTCTTGGTGCATCCTTCTATTTGTTTTTTTCTTTTTGTCTCCAAGACATTTCTTTAAAGATTTTCTGACTTTCCACATTGGGTTTGGAGTGTGCTGGTTCCTGGTTTCAGTTTCAGATGCAGTAGTTTGTCATAACCAGCTGTAATTAGAATAAATCCTTCAGCTTGGGGAAGGTGACAGAGTTAAGGAGCTGATTGCAGAGGATGGGTGACATTTGCCTCTGGTTTGTTCTACAAATTAAAGGGTGACGTTAATAATCAGTCATTCAAGAAACAGCATTAAAATGAGAGTTTATCCCAGTCTTTTACCATCCTGCATCATTAGGAATCTGCACAGTAAAATGATTAGCTCATGTTGCTCACTGATTTTCATCCAGTCAGGAATTCACAGATAAATATAACTCTGTGTAGTTATCCCATTTTATGGTAAAACATCCCTTTTTATGGTAAAATATTGCTTTTATTGATGCATATTTGCTCCCTGATTTCTCTGGGCACAGGTTTGAGGCATCACCTTCTAATAATGACAAAAATTAGGTGCCTTGGAAATGCTGTGTTAGCTTTGATTCCTTGGGTCATCTGGTGGGTGTGAGCCTCACACCTCCAGAAAGGGCCCAGAGGAAATTTGTCCTCCCAGGGAGCAGAATCATTCTGTCTGCACTTAGATATCACTTCCCTAGACATGCATGAGGTGATGAATGGGAATTTTCTTAGCTAAAACCAAATCTTCTCCAGTGAGGGGATGGTTTGAATACTGAAAATGTGATATACACACACTTAGACATCCCGTGAGTCTGCAATCCCATCTCCAGTTAAAATCACTCCCATCTAAAGCTCTGCAAGACCAATTTCAGCCTGAGCAAAATTTACACTACCCTGATTTTTTGACTCATTAAAAAGTAAGTCCAACACTTTACATACAGAAAAGTTAGTGGAAATAAATCACTGGAGTTTCGCCCACTGCTAAAAACCATGGATCCATTTTACCCGTTCAATCACATGTTGAAATAGGTTTTCACTGCAGTTTGTAGCATGATGTACAAAGTGATGAAGCCCCATAAAGCAGATGCTTGAGACTCAGGACACAAATATTAGAGAGAAGATGTTACATTTTTATTTAAGTGCAGCTATGTATGGCTAACTGGGGGAAGGTACTGAGTGCAATGTAATGAACGATATGGCAAATGCACTGCAGTGCAAATAAACCATTAGGAGTTACACTTCATTTTCATCAGGCACTCAGCTCATATTCCCCTGCACTTTGGAGAGACCCAACAAATAAAAGCATGGCAGAGTGCTTTGCATGCAGTTCAGGCAGTGCTCAGCACACAGCTCAGCCCCCGTGGATTTTTATGGGAAGTGTATAAGCAGCCTGAAAACCACAGGATATTTATATTGATTGTCACTTGGAAGGGAGAATTTAAAAGTTGTTGCTCACAAGAAAGAGCTGTGGCAATGGGGGTGATGGCTGAAGCAGGGAGCTCACCAAGAGAAGGAACCTATGGATCTGTACCCTCACACACCATGGGTTGTTGGGGGACACCTTGTTGGATGCTGTCCTACCCCGCAGCCCTTGGGCCTTTCCTGTCCTTCCTGGTCCAAAGGGCTCTGTCACCTGCAGCCTCCTCTGAAAAGTGAATTTATGCTGCTCTTCCAGACACAACCTCCTTGGAAATGCCCCTGCCCATGGCAGGAGGCTGGAACTGGACAATCTTAACTTAATCCAGCCCAAACCATCCCAGCACTCTGATTCTTCAGCAACACCACCACATCTCACACCCACTGAGGTGCTAGATGGCTTTAAAAGCTTCATGTGCAGTCAAAATCAGCTTTTTTGGGGAGGCAAAAGAAAAATCCTTGGGTCAATTACGCAGGCAATTACAAAAGCTACAGGTTTGGGTACAGAGCTTTATTTTGCACAAGAGTGAGTCCTGCTTTAAGCAGTTGTGCCCCAGGAGCTCCCCCCAGTCACACCAGTCTGGGGCCTGCTGTACATCCTCAGGGGATCCTCGGCAGCAGCACTACACTTTCCATTTGTGGTAGTGGGACCTGCCCTCCAGGCAGGGGGCCGATGCCACAGCTCATTCCACACTTTATTAATTGTACCTTCAGCAGCCCCAGCTTTTGGTCTGGTCTGGAATGAGAGACTGAGAGCAGGAGATGCAAAATAGGCCCCACGCACCATTACCAGACAGCGCGTTCCCAGCCAGGTCCATGCAGCTGTAACATGATATTTCCATTTAACACTCAGGGATTTTAAATATCTATTGTTAACACATTGCTTGGGAGCCAAGAACCAGGAAGAACACGAGGAGCCTCAGAGCCAGCGTTAAGCCTAATGATGGCCCCCGGTGCAATGGGTGGGAGGTGTTTGTAAGCAATGAGTTAATCGAGTGATCACAGGGAACAGCTGCTCATTTTGCCTCCATTGAAAGGCTGGGCTATTGGAAAGAGACCAGATAAATACATTTTCCTGTCATTGTTACATATCTGTATGTACTGTGAACATATAACACAATAGACACACATTGTATAGATATATAGATAAATATATAGATAATTATAACTGCAGCTATTTATGATCTCGTTTCCTTTCCTTCAGGCAACAGCTGCCCCTGCCCCTCACTGTGGCTGTGATTATCTCAATTACCACATGATACACTTTGTTTTGGATCCAGAGTGAACACAGGTGATTTGGAGTCCCCTCAATGCTGGCACACCTTGCTGAACCTGTGGGCTGAACCCTCGTGGATTTATTTAAGGCAAGTGCAGGAGCTCTGTTGGCTACCTAAGGAAGAACAGCACTGGGCTGTGTCTGACCTGGGGAGCACTGGGATGCAAGGTGGGTAGGAGTTTGTGAATTTTTTTATGTGCTATGATTATTAGAGACTGGAAAATGGAGACTGTGGCTGATCTAGCCTTGCTGGAGCGTGAATATTTGGGAATAACGTTTAAACTCCCAATATTATATGGAAGAGGGAGGCAGTAGCAGAGGTGCTGTTGAGTTTTGGGGATTTTCTGCTGTGGCTGTGAAAGGCTGATGGAACAGCTGGGGAAGAGGCTGGACCAGAGAGCTCCACAATTTTCCTTTCTTCTTTCTAAACCCAGACCTACCAAGGGATAAACTCTGATTAATCAAGTATTTCACTTTTCACTGTGGGCCACAGCTTAAAGCTTAAGTTACAGGAACAGGGAAGATGTGCAGGAATTAGATGTCCAAGGAGAAGTCAAGAATGATTTCTTCTCCCAGGGCAGTGAAAAGAACTAATCAGTTGGTCAAGGCAAAGGGCCTCCAGCAAATCAAAGACCCAAGAACTGGAACCAGTGAATTTCAGTCAACTCTCAGTGGAAAAACAAAGCTGCTCCCTTCTTGGTCTATCATGTGTCCAGAGCTCAAACTACTTAATTCTGTTGATCTTAAATGCTTTCTGTCTCACTTCACTGTCCCCTTAAAGTCTTCTGCTTTCTCTACTGGTGATCCCACCAGTTTTCCAGAATTTATTTGTTCGAAGTCTGGTTTTTCCAAACCTGGGGGTCAAAAGCAGCCTCCAGCAGTGAAAAAATGTTGCTGTTTTAATCAGTGTTGATTGTTGCCTGCCAATATTGCTGCAGGGATGGGGGTGGTTTCAGACTCTTTAGACTGTTAATAAGACTTGATAAGAAGTAAATCAGAGAAACAAATTTGGTCTTGTAACAGCTTTATGGACATTTGTGTTTTGCACTGCTTAACTCTTGCAGAAAGCCGCTTTTGTAATTTAGTCCACGCTGATGTTTTCAGCTGATAAAACCACAACAGAGCCCTTTTATCACAGTAGGAGACTTCCCTTTCCCTTCAGATTTGGAGCAATAACAATTCTGGGGGTAATAATTATTCCAGATGCACTGTACCATGTAAATGAATCTGGTGCTGATGGAGTATGCTCAGAATGAGCAAATTAATTAGGCAAACTGCGAAATCAAATAAATCTCACAGCAGTGACCTCTGTGTCACCGAACAAAGGAAGACATTAGGTTGATGTGTAGTTGCTTTTGTGGAACTAAAACCAGAACTTAAGAGCTAAATGTTCTCATTACTCTGGCTTCAAAGAGGCGTTGAGGCTGGCAGGGAGGGAGGGATATTTGGTGTCCATGTGGCTTTTTGGCTGGGTTTGTGCAAACAGCAAATGCCACATCCCGGGATGTTTCCCTGGGAAGTTGCACCAGGTAGAAAAATCAAACCTTACAGACATCATCAGCCCTGGACAATATCTGTGCCCTACAAGAGCTCACAGCTTCCTGCAGCTCGTTTGGCTTTGGGAGCACTTGGATTCTCAGGTGCTGAGCCTGGAAATACCCTTCAGGCTTTGTCTCATCCTCTCCAGGGAGAGAGTGAGGGTTTCCAGAAGCTCTGAGGAGCATTCATGGCTTCGGGTAACAGCAGTACCCTGTTCTCCTCCCTCCTTCTATAACCTGAAAAACAAAAGCTGATATTTGCAGCTCCTTTCACGGCACAGAGAGGAAATTGGAGCGGAGTATCAGGCTCCTACAGCAGCACAGGCTCTGCAGGGTTGAGATGTTATCAGCCTCCCTGTTATCAATATATGCTGATGGGACAGGAATTTAGTGATGTTTTGCAAGGAGATGATTGCAGATAACTCAATCCTGCGAGGGTTTATGCTGTCATCTATCACGGAGGTACTGCAAGGTGAAGAAGTGGTTTTTGCCCAAGGGAAAAAAGGAATGCAGTTTTTACTGTGTTTATTTAGAAAAGGGCAGAGTGATGTGTAGGAAGGTTCATAAGGATATTCAAAATGTGATGTTTAGCAATCAGCAGGGGAGTGTGATTTACTGCTGGGGGGGTATGTAAGGGGTTAAGGGGCTTTTGAGTGGTGCACTGGGAGGAGGAGAGCCACTCAGTGGGAAATTTGTCTTGGGAAAGGAGCTTTTATGGGGTTCAGTGCCACTGATCACCCAGCCAGCAACTCCCATCGGAGCCAATTGTCTTGTAGTGCTTCAGTCTGCAAAGTCAGTGAGTTATTGGGGTTTTTTTCCCCTTTCTTGTGGAAACTTTCTGTGTCCTAATGGTGACCCAAATCATTGATGCTGGGAGGTCTCTGCCCCATAAATTGGGGAGCTGCTAATTCTCCATCCACTGATCCTTGGCTGGGCTGCAGCAATGATCCTTGATCCCCCAAAGGCACTTGAACATGCCTGACTCCCACCAGTTTCAATGGAGAATAGGCTCATCCGTAGGAATTCATCCCCTAAAATTTGGGACGATCAGAACTGTCTCAGGAATGTTTTATTCAGCTCTGGATGTGTTGGTTCCGGGGGGTGACACCATCAGGAGTCACTGCAGTGTCACCGAGGCACAATAGACGTGTGTGGGTGCTGCTGACAGGTACGAGATAGACCTGCACTGCAGGAATTGCAGGATCCCTGTCCAGGGCACTCAGGGATAATTCCTTTGATCAGGAACTATCACAAGCTCAATTCCCCCCGGGCTGGTAGCTGCAGTATTGATGGTGAATGTATCTGTCAGTTAATTCTGCCTGCAAAATACATGGATTTTTCTGAGGTGAGGTGTGAAATCTCTACATCTGCATATCCCTAAGCCAGCTGGAAAGTGATTCCTAAAGGTAGCCAGTAATAGTTTATATATATTTTTTTGTCATTAGGAGGGAATGTTTTTTGGATATTTTTTGTTTTACAACACTGGCAGTGTGCAAGGCCAGGTTGGACAGGGCTTGGAGCACCCTGGGACAGTGGGAGGTGTCCCTGCCCATGGCAGGGGTGGCACTGGATGAGCTTTAATGTCCCTCCAACTCAAACCATTCTGTGATTAGGAGTAGGATTTTAAATATTATAAAATTTTGGGCTCCTTCCACAGTGAAGCCCCAGTACCAGGCTGAGGGCTCCTGTTGTGTCCCAAACTGGCACCAGGCTGATCCAGGGCAGGATTTGGATGAATAAAGCCCAAAAGTGAAGCCAGCAGGAGGCCAGTGCCTTGTGTCCCTTTAGGTTTGGAAGATGGACACTTTTAGCTCTGCCTGTTCTGACATTAAAGGAACAATTTTCCTTTTTAAGGAACCTCTTGGTGATGATTTTCCATCAGAGACTTCTTTTGCACCGTGGCTTCCCTAGAGAAAACAGCAAACCAACTTTGTTGTGGAGCTTTGTGTAATCCTCCTGAAGAGGAACCTGAGGCTGCAGGGTGGGGCCAGTTGTGCTGAGAATGGAGCAAATATCCAATATTTGTTTGGTAAAGCCAATTTGCAGTTGTTTCCTTCAGCTCTTCACTTTCAGCCTTTAATTCCTGTTTCAAACCACTTCCCCGATTTTTGGTTTCAAATCTACCCACAAGGCTCTTCACAACAAAACAGCCTTGGGATTTTCCCTTCAGATAAATCTTGTGAGAGGACTTTATTGCAGCTAATAAATTATATTTCAGTAAGGCACATTTGATCCAACTCTTTTAATTATGCTGATGTAACTTCATGGAACAATTCCTGGTGTATCAGCATCACTGAAAGGAGAACCAGGCTGGAAGGGTTCATCTGAAATGCATCTGATGAGAGCAGAGTGGAATAAATGGGTTGAAAACTTGTACAGAAAGTTGATGTGGAAAACATGTGGGGAAATCCCTCAAAAAGAATTCAGCCAATTATTTTATTTCAGTTATACTGAAACTGGTATTATTTTGAGTGTTATTTTGATAAATCTTAGTCTTTCTGGGTTTGATTTATGTAATATTGTACATACCAATACATTACCCAAACCAATATTTTAATATAAATGAATTATAATAAATCACGAACAAAAAAAAATTGAGTGAAGGATATATTTTGACAATGCTAAACCAAATCAGGAAATTATGCATTTCTTACTTGAAAACCTTCTTTAAAATTCTCTTCTGCCACTGCTGTTAAGCTGAGTTTCAACTAAAAATTCGTCAAAAACCTGTGAACCAATTGTAATTTTACTATTTCCTGTTCAGAATGAAAATATCTTCGAGTACCACTCTCAGATTAGATAAATATACTATTGTTTACAGTTATGATAACCTTAAGGTCCTGCAAACGCCTTTAGAAAAGCTAATTACATGCTTTTATTTGCTGCTAGTAAAAACAGGAGAATAACAGCCCAACTCATTTAATCCCTACTGTGATTTCCTCTGAGCTAATTAAAGTCTACTCAACTGGTGTCTCAACTGCACAGCTCCAGGCAAGCAAAATGCTTAAAGGGACCAGTGCTGTGCAGCTCCGCAGGGCTGGGGGTGAAATTATGGGCTGTGAGGTGACAAGTGTCCCAGGGAATCATCCTGGAGAGGTGGTGCTGGCCCGTCCTGTCCATACTCACGTTGGAGGGTCTCACTTTGGACGGGATGGACTGGCACAGGGAAACTTCCAGGATCCCTGGCAGTGCCCAAGGCCAGGCCGGACAGGGCTTGGAGCAGCCTGGGACAGTGGAAGGTGTCCCTGCCATGGATGGGTGTGGGACTGAATGGGCTTTATGGACTCTTCCACCCCAAACCATTCCCTGACTCTTTGCTGCCCAACTTTCCCTGACAGAACAGGTCTTGTGCTGGCTCTAAAAGAACCATAAAAACACCTGTACTCCGAGATCAAAGGAGGTTTTACACGCAAACGCCCCAGCACGCAGAATATTTTGAAGGAAACAGAGGTGCCACTGAGGTCAAAAATCGTTCGTTTATTCAAAAATTCCCGGTCTGTGCCTGGGTGCAAACAGGTTTTCATGGCTGGATGAAGGCTTTGGGGCGCGTGGCTAATGCTCTGTGGCGCTGATGAAAGGATGAGCTCTTAAGAAAAGGTTTTTTTCTTTCGGAGCAGCGGCCGCTGACTTTGCAGCGCTGACATTTGCGTTTCTGAGTGGCGTGAACGGCCCATCCTTCACCTTTGAATGCCCAGTCCCGGCTGCCCCAGCTCGCTGATGAGTCTTTAATGCCACCATTCCGCCTGGATTAATTTTTACAGCTGTTAGAGAGACGCTAGAAGGGAAATACCGAGCGTTCAGCCCTTCCCTATCAGATTAAAGCATGGAGCTCCGAGGCAATAAATAACAGTGATTCATCCAGACGATCTAAACCTCTCCATTAAAACACTCAGTAGGGTAAGGGGACCATCACTGGTCTCCCGTGGTTTTTGTTTTCTTGAAATGTTAATATTTAGCTCATCCTGTTTTCCATCCACCCTAAGCAGCTCTGGTCTCTCCTGAGGTAGAAATGGGGGTGTCTCACTTTTTTTGGGCATTCAGCCCACAGGGGACGCCTGGAGCCATTAGGAGGAATGGGTTTGTTTGCTTTTATGACATGAATACTAATTATGGCCTCACTTCTGCTGTGGCTTTTTCTTATTCCTTAGAATTGAATCATTCTCCTCAAATGTGTATTTGTTTCTACTATTTTTCCTCAAAATTTTTGTCCCTTCCACTAATGTTGTAGCGTAGAATATGAATTCCCAAGAGAGCTTTTTTCCATCTCTTCCAGTTCCTTGTTATCCTATGGATTAGCTATTTTTCCTTCTATATCTTTAAAATACATTCCCTTATTCTTGTTAGGCCAAACAAGAATTGGAAAGGCTTCTTAAAACTCTCCTTGTTTTGTTTCAGGCTGTGACCTGGGGAAAAGCAAATGTCCCATTTTCTGAGTGAAGCTTTCTGTACTAATGAGATTTAAATAGTGTATATACAAGATGTGATCCAACATTTTAAGTTCTTAACCTGCAACAGTTCGGTTTCATCATCACCCAAAGCAAGTTCAACAGCTTTATTTAAGGATTAAGCGAAAATAATTCCTCCTGTCTTCACCAGAAACCCCACTCAGTGTTCAGAATGTCGGTCAAGGTCTGGCTGTAATGTGACCAAGAGCAGAGTGAGGAGTCCCAGGGCTGTGGAGTGAAATCCCTCCTGGAAGGGCACTTTTCCCTTTAAAACCCCAATTGTGGACGAGTGTGGCTGTGATTTCTTACACTGAATATAAGAATTCATATCCACTGAGCTGACAGAACTTCCTGAAACATCAGGAGTTGTATCAGAATTGGCCTCAGAGCTGACCCGGTTTGTGTTTTACAAGTTTGTGCTTGAACAGCTCAGAATTTCCGCAGTCGTTTGCCTCATCCTTGAACTCTCCGTGTCCTTGAACTTTAGGGAGAGGAGGAGAAATGCTGCTAATGGGGGAAATGATCAGCCCCATCTCCCTTTCTGTGCGGTGATAGGAGTGTCCAAGGTAACCTGGCATTCCCAAGGGAACGCAGCAGGTGTTTAACGGCGAGGAGAACCACGAGATCCCTAACAAAAGATGGCTGGGAGGGGAAAAACCTGTCCTTGGCATGAGTGTTGTGTCTGCTGTGCTGTCCCCAGCCTCAAACCGGCCTCAGGTGCACGCTGGGTGCTGAGTTGGAGGGATGCGTTTTCCAGGACCAGTGCAATATTCCTAGAACAGCAAGCACAGGGCTGACCCAGAAAGAGAATTGAGGATTTAAAATCCTGGAACATAAAATTTGCCAGGAGACTGGGCAAAATAAGTAGTGACAACGTTGATAAGGGATTATACAGGATGAAAAAGTGATCACGTTTTGGCAGAGTAATTTTGATAGAATGTCAGGGCAGCCAAGGTACAAGTAACTTCTGTTTTCCTGTGTTTCACTTTGGATAAAAGTTTCACCCAAAACACTCAAGAAAAACCCACAAAACCAGGTTTATGATCAATCTCCATGATTAAATACATTTGTAGAAAGTAACTTTTTAAGGCTAACCAGGCATTCAGAGACACAAGGTGAAATCCATGCCCTCCTTAGTCTGGAGAAGATTTCCTTGACACAGAAAGGACAAATCCCAGCATCCTCCTGAACCTGAGCTGAAATTGTGCTCAACATATTTATGGGCAATTCAGCTCCTCATTTATAAAATTAAAAGCATATTCATGCATGCAACACTCAGTTTTCATAGCAGGACTTGTATTTTCAAAGCTGATATTAAGACTCTGTTCAGATTCTCCAGGCTGAGTGAAAACACAGAAATAAAAAATAGGAGAACTGTTCCCTTACGTCCATATCAGCCAACGTGTTAAGAATATTTTAGCTATAAACCAGTCACAACAACAGAAATCTGCAGAAATGTTGTGGGGAGGCTTTTTTAAATCCCAGAATTGGCATTTTTTAATCGCTGTGCAAGTGTTGGATGGGTCAGTGGATGGGTGTGAGTTGAAGTCCCGGGTTCTTTGAGAAGGCAAACAAAGACTGATGAAGCTGTCAGCAAACCCATGTAAAATTCCGGGAGTTAATGGAGCTGCACTGGTTTTTACTGGGCTGTAGAAGAGGTCACAAATGCCTCCAGCTCCTGGAGTGATCAAGGGCTGCGTTTGCATTTCAACACGTCCTGCAAACCCAAGGATGCAGGTGTGGATTTACACATTTGTGTGACTCAGCCACGCTGATAAAACACTGATAGAGGAGGAGACCCAACCTGAGCCAAATCAGAGCCATCAGCATCTCTTGGCAATTGCCATCAATTTCTGTGTGGCAGAAAAACCTCCCCCCAAATCACTTCAGCTCCCAGCAAACCCTGAAGGGTTGGGCATGTCCAGCTGAAGTTTGACAGAAATGGACTAAGAATTAGGAAATAAGCATAAACCCTGTAGATTATTTACATTCTGAAACAGGTTCTGAGGCATCGAGGGCAATGAAATACACAGCCCTTTATAAAACAGCAACTGCTGAAGGGTCTCTGCTGTCCCACAGCCCTGCTGGAGGGGAAAGACCAGATTAATTTGTGCAGCCATCATCAGATCTTCTCTTTGGGTCTGTTTTCCCTGGTAAAGGGCAAAAATGATGTTCCAGGAGTGTGGGCCCAGCACCAAGCCCTGGGATGGCTCTGCCCCTGCAGGTGATGCCTCCAGGAGTTTCCCTCCTGTGGAATGGAGTCGTTCCCACTTCCTTTTTGCCTTTTGGATTTTAAACAGATCCATCTTCTCCAAGAATGTGATAAACTAAGCCACTCTTAGCAGGTATTTGAAGGCATCAGGAATTATGCCTTTATTGAAACTAAATATGAGTGATTTGTCCCTGCTGAATCCAGGACACAACCTGCTTCAACGTTTCCAGAAGCTTATAATTATTATTATTTCCATTCCATATGGATCTTAATTGTAAATCTGCCAATGAATTTACTTTAGCATTGCACTCGCCCGCCTGGATGAGTTTGGAATTTATTATTTCAATTTTATTCCCTCCACTTTTTTTGTAGGAAATATTTGGTGTTCTTTAGTGAAAGAGCTCATAGTGAATTTACAGCCCTTCCTTCATCAATAAATTCAGAAAAATCAAATTATTGGTAGGCATAAAACCCCCAAATAGTATATTATTAAAGTACATTTTGAGACAAGGCATCATCTTGGTTTATGAGGAGTAGTTCAATGCTAGACTGGTGTTAGAGCCTTGTCTGAGACACTTGGAGTGGTTATTTTTATTTAAAAGATTGACAAGGCACAAAAGTAATTACTGGTGAATATTTTTACTACAGTGACTTGATGCTGCTTGTGTTATTTTCATGTTTAAATGTGGAGTCACTCTGAAATTACCAAAATTGAGGCGTGTTACATAAAATCTTATAATCTCTGTATGATAAAATGAACAGCAGGATGGAAATCCAGGGTAGGCTCAACAATCATCCTTTGCTTTGGTTTGGAACTTGTGGTCTGTCAGATCCATCCTAAAGCTCCCCAGGATAAACCTGTGGCTTAAAATGCAGCTGAATTTTAGGCACAGACTAAAAATAATGTAATGGAAAAGGTTTTCCAGAGGGCATTGGAAGGGTCTGCATTTATTAATTTAATCATCAAAAGAACCACGGTGGTGGGGAGTCCATTTCCTAAAGAGCTCCACAAAAGCTCAGTGGACTTAGAATTGTCAATAATCAAGAAGAAAACCAAATTTGAGGTTAAAAAAATAATTTAATAATTGTTTGGAAAACAAAGGAGTGATTTGTTAATTTGAGCTGTTCTGAATTTCCATCTATTCAGGAAACTCTGCAAAAGACTCGAGTCCAATATCAATCCTAAGGAGATTAAATACTTAAGCATTATACTGTCCTCTAAATTAAGGAAGTTGTATAAGCTTAATTTCCAGAGGATTCTAAATGTGATTAAACAGGATATGCCATGATTAAATATCTTGCTGCTATCCATTTCTGGGTGGATTAACTCTGTTAAAATGAACTCTTCCACAATATTTGTTTCAGAAAACTCCCTGGGTGACTTTTGTGTGTGTGTGCTTTAGAAGCTTGCCTATATTTTGGTAGTTTTGCATAGAAAATAAAGGAATTTATTGCAGGAATTTACTGGAAGCTCAGGAGTTCTCCTCAGATTTGTGTTCCAGCCCTCTGGAAGCTCCATTAGGTTAAGGGGGAATCTGATGTTCCACATTTTGAGGTTGCTAACATTGGATTTTCCAAGGCTCACCCAATACCTGTTCAGGAAAAAACCTTCCAAAAACCTCCCCCCATCGCTCCCAACTCTCACAGAACTGATTTCCTTTCTTTGTGTCTGACTCTGATATCTCTAAATGGGCAAAACAGTGTTTTTGTAAGAACTAAGAGGTAATTTCACCTTGCACCGAGGGCCAAAAGATTTCTTGGTGATTTCTTTGAGTATTTCCCTACACTCTACAAAGGTAGTGGACCTTAATTTACTCTGGGAACTGGTAAATATTGGAAATGTTGAGTTCATGTAATTTATTGTCAGGAGATGTGAGGGATTAACTGAGGTCTCCGTTTCCTAATATTCCATAAAAAGTGCATTTCATGGAAGTTTTCACTGGCCACAATGAAGGTTTTAGGAGCACTGCATCCTTTCAGAACTGCAGGAGATTGCAGAGTGGACAAAATCCCCTTTAAATCAGATTTTAAATAATATTTTTCATTTTTAACTGTTGCCCAGAAGAGGCACAAGGAGTCCAGCCCTTGTGGGATTGGTTCCAGCCGGTTGTGGAACCTCCCACTCCCAACCTGCAGGCTGATCTGAGCATTAAATTTCACATTGTGAACTCTTTCTTCAGCTGCAGGTTTTTCCCCCTGGCAAACCTCCCTTTTTCTTCCTCTCACATTAGATCTGGGATTTTCTGGATGTAAAAGGGAGGTGAAAGTTCCTTAACCTGCAGCTGGCAGCAGCTAGGAGGAGTATTTGCAGGAGGATGGAGGGAAACCTGGAATAAACCACACACAGACCTATGAAACCCCCCCCAAATCTGCATTTTGAGAGGGAGCAGCATCCCCCCAAGGATGGGGAATCAAACTCATCTCGAATTTACCACAAAAATTCAGGAAGACTCCTGCTGTACATCAATAAGGGATGGTGTTTGCCTTTTGTCTGCCTATCCTGTCCCACTGCTCCGGAGTCTGAGACTTGCAGGAACCAAGGAGCCATTTACCAGTTTCTTTAACCTGCAAATATATTAATGCCTGCCATTTTTATACCCTCATTATCCATTTATTGCGAGGTGAACCACTCCGAGTTCATTAGGATAAGCTGTCTAAACTATTTCTGAGCTTCTGCTGATGCTTTAATGGCTTTTGTTGAGTTCATCCATTATCCTTTGTGCTTTATAAACATGAGTTCCCCCCATGAAACTCCCTCCTGCTCTCTCTCCCCCTGCCCAGATGTCTGTGTGTGTGTATTTGGCTGATTTGCCAGCTCTGCTTTCAGCTGGCCTAATGGCTAAATCTGACACAGAACCAAGGGGTGGAAGCCACAGTTTTGTTCTTCCATTTAAAGCCAGTTCAATTCGAATAAACATCAAATCTACCTGACTGCATCTGCTTGTCAAGTAGGTGAATGTCTAAAATCCAGAGCGGCCACGTAAGAACTCCAGAGATTCAAAATCAGCAATTTGGGCAGCAGCCTTTCAAAAACTCCCTTGACACGAGGACTGTATAACAGAACTGTGGAAAACACAGGGAAAAAAAAACAACAATAGCCAGGAATGAGATGCTATCACACTTTGTAATGTCCTGCACTGCCCCAGTCCTGGCCCAGCACAGCACATTGCTCCCAGAAATGCCATCCCACGGAGTGAAAGTAAATAATGCTCTCTTCTCTGAGTTTCTTACCCCAAATGCCAGTGATCAGGTCAGCAGCAGCAAAGTGCCCCCAGCACCTGCTGCCAGTGAATGAAAGGTCTGTCAAGAAGCAAGTTAGCACTGCTGCTGATCTGATTTGGGGTGAAGCACCAGCCCTGGCCCCGAGCAGCAGCACCCAGTTGAATGTCACCACTCCAGCTCAGTCCACTGTTACAAGTTTCTCAGTACAGTACAAAACAAGCCCTGCAGAAAGGCAGTGGCAGCAGCAATCTGTCAGCTATTTACTGAGCCTTCCCCTAATTCCCTCCCTCGCTGCTGTCCCCGGCATCTGTCCGTGGAATATGGATTTGGGCTCTGCTATACCCACTTACAGGGCTTCCCTCCTTTTTTATCCTAGAGAAAGAGATTTTCTCAGCTCCCAGGCTTCCTTTGCATGCTGAGCACCCCCTGATCTCTAAAAGAAATATTGAGATCAAGCTGGAGGAAAGAAAAAATCACTAAACTGTGTTTATTTCCATTTCTGTGTACAAAGAGCTGCTTTTCTGAGCTGGCTTTGCAGACTTGGATGTGCAATCTGGCTCACCTGAGCACCTCATTGCTTACACCTTCTGTGGCAGGATCAGGAAGCACATCCTCAAAATGGACGTTTTATGGTGATTCAACTGAAGTTAGGAGCTGAAAACGTTGTTTTTATGTGGAATATGCAGAGTCCTAAATAAGCAAAAGGGAGATCGGGCTGATCTGAGTAAACATGATTTTTCAGCCCTTACCTAAGACAGCTGTCAAATGGCAAAAGGATCTATTGGCAATATGGCCACTGTTGAGTTAGCTACAATATTCCTCTCTCCCTATAATTTTCCTTTTCACCTGCCAAACCTACCCATTTATATGCTTATATCCTGTTATTATATAAAATCCGGATGACAAATTGTGTGTCTGCAGCCCTCTTTGTTCCCATTCTGCAGCCCAGTGAACATTCCTGGTGTACATCAGTTTTATGTGAATGTAGGATGTTTGGGGTTTGTGAAAAATGTTGCTCTGCATGATTCATTTTACTGCACCTAATGCCAGGAAAAAAAAAAATACACACAACACCTCTATTGAAAATAATGGCCTGCTTCTTGGACTTTGCACATATATTTCTTTTGTCTGCTTGTTCTTTTGTTTAAGCCACTATCCAGGTGGAATAATCAGGTCTCTGCAAGCAGGAACCTATCAGCTCTGCCATTATAGATCATGTTTCCCCAGCATCAGTCACTGGTGTCACAGCAGGGTCTGTTTATTTTCAGCTTTCCAAAGCTGTGCCCATCCAGGGGCTGCTCTGGAGTGGAGAGGGGGCACAGGGTGGGCTCTGAGGAGGAGACAGAGCAGGGTAATTCCAGTCCATCCCCCCTCAGTGCCAAGGGAGGTGCTGATGCCCTCAGCCTGAGCTCACACGCAGGAGAAGCCGTAAAAAAGCAGAGATGAAACCTTGGTTCCACTCGCATCGGGCGTAAAACTCTCATTGACTCCAGCGGGGCCAGGATTTTATTCCTGATATGAATTTTCTCTGCCAGACAATTTAAAGATGCTTTTATGAGCAAAGGAATCTCGCCATCTAAAATAGCATGTTTGCAATTCTGGAAATGTCTGACATATGTTTTAGGAGTGTGTCATATTTCCTACCAGGAGACTTTACGATCCCATCGCTTTGTTGGGAGATACCTTCACAGGGGCTGTGATAAAGCAGCTGAGATATTCCGTGGTGCTGCTGGAGGTCATTTTGAAGTTACAGCTTTTTCTTTTTAAACCAACTTCCTAAACCTCGCTGTGGTGTTAAAGTACAAAAAAAAAATAAATAATTGTTGGTGTTTTACTTCGGGCCTCTTTCAGGCAGATTTAGTGCTGAGAGAAGCTGTACTTGGATTTTTCATTTTCATAGAATTGTTTGGGTTGGAAAGGGAATTAAAGATATTGTTCTACCCCTTTGCCATGGCAGGGACACCTTCCACTGTCCCAGGCTGTTCCAAGCCCCATCCAGCCTGGCCTTGGACAATTGAGGGATCCAGGGGCAGCCCCAGCTGCTCTGGGAATCTGTCAGGACCTCCCCACCCTCCCGGGGAAAAATTCCTTCCCAAAATCCCATCTAAACCTCTTTTCATTCCCTTTGAAGCCATTCCCTGTGTCCTGTCACTACAATGCCTGATGATTTTTGTGAATTTCTTTATTTTACTTTATTACTTCAGTAACCCACCAAAGACCTGATCCAAAATCCTTTCAAAGCAATACATGGATTTCCCTTTGCTTGCAGAGGAGCCTGAATCAGTAACATGAAGCATAAATGCTTTTTTATTTCTGTTTGCAAGTACCACCAATATCCACGTGGCTCTACAACTTTGTCTATAATTGAAAAGAACCCACTTCACATCAGCTTTGTTTCTTTGCTGAAGTTCCCCTGTCTATTCCAAGTGTGCAGTTATCAGCAGAATCCCATGCAGGATTTTGTGGGAACACGGTGCCTATCTCGTGTCACTGCTCTCAGTGAGTTTAGCACAAAATATAACCCTATTAAAATTACAATGCATTTATCACCTCGCTCAGTTCAAAGAACTCACGAGCTGCAAAGAATTTAATTAAAACATGATGATTTAATAGGCAGGCTCCATCTATTGTTTACTCAGGAGGTTGAGATTCTGTTTAAAATTAGGTCCCAAATTTAATTTAGGTTTCCACCAACCTTGTCATAGAAACGAGACTCCTGGAGAATGAAGTGAGTTGCAGACAGTGAGAGCATTACACAGAATAGTTTGGAAATTTGAGGATGATGGGGTCTGTATCTCTTTCCTAGGAGGATCATGAGGAAAAAAGAAGGCACTGAGGAACAAAGTGGGGTTTTTTTTATAGGTTCATGGGATGGTTGGTGCAGGAAGGGACCTTAAATCTCCTTTCATTCCACCCCCTGCCACTTTCCACTATCCCAGGCTGCTCCAAGCCCCATCCAACCCACCCCTCCTGCAGCCAAGAGTCCACAAAGGTATTTTCTCACCTGCTCATCATCACCACAGAGGCTGGTATAACCCTGTCCACATTTCCCTAATTTCATTTATCAGCCATGCAAAGCAGGCAGGACTGAGCAGCCAGGCCTGCAGGAGCTTGGCATGGCCCAGGGTTTGGGGGCAGCACGTTTCACACTCTCCTCTTCCCAAGGCAAATCTGTCTCCATCCAGATGGATCCTGCTGTGACTCAAGCAAGATCTTGTACAAGACTTCTCTAAAGAGAAAAAAAATGTACAAATCCTGCCACAAAAAGCATGATTTAATGTATATATAAGAAAAGGCACCGTGCCAGATTCTCAGTTTCTGTCACAGTTTTAATGAAAAGTGATTTCAGCATTTGAAAAACCTCAAAAGCTGTCCCAGCCAAATGCCATGTTTCTATATATTCTGAGCTATACATCTGAAATTAAGTAGGATAGTCCTTGTATCAATTGATAAAAGACAGCATTTAATAACTCCTCACTACAAAATTAATATTATTTATTATAGCCACAGCTATATAACAAAACATCTTAGGGAAATTTCCTCTGCGTAGCAAAATGATCCGTGAGGAAAAAAAAAATCTTAATTCAGTTTCTTTGCACAAACCTATCATGTACTCCCTGCTAATGCAGTGCAATCTTGATTCAGTGGATCCAGCAGCCTGCTTGGATAGTCAGGACATGTGTTTTCTCATCAGAGAGCCCAGCTTTAACAGCCATACCTTGACTCTGAGCAGAAAATTGAAGCTGCAGTGCCTGCTGTGTTTTGCATATCAGTAACCCAGATTATTCAAACTCCCAGCCCTGCAGCCAGGGGTGTCCATCTGGCTTGGGAAAGTTGAGGATTCTGCCAGCCCCAGTGTGCTGGGGGTGCTCCTGGGGGCTGTGCAGAGCCCTTGGCTGGTGGGTGGAGGTGGCCCAGCAGCCACACCTCCAGCCTGTGCCAATCTGAGGCCATCTGTGGGGTAAAAGACTCTTTTTTCATGTTCAAAAAGCACCACTCCCATTTTTTATCCCTGAGCTTGGCTGGTAACCCCACAGCCACGGAGCAGCTGGTCCTGAGCACCTCCTCCTTCCCAGGTACTTTCAACAGCCCCGGGCTCAGAGCTCAAATTTCCTGTCACCAGTGGGATTTTAGCACTGCCTGTAGGGTTTAATTGTGATTTTAGCAGAGCTTGGCCAGGTCCTGCTGCCTCAGCCTTGCTGGGCCCTGCTCTGCTGAGACCTGCAGCCTGCTCCTGCTGAGCAGAGCCATAAATTATTGACGTTGCCTTCATATAGCAACTTATTGACTACAGCATTGTAAAGTACCCTATGAATGTTTAAGCATTTCACTTTATTTTAATACAAGTAAATTATTTAGGAAATGTTAAAATGCTTTATGCTTTGACTAATGAGAGTGAAAAGTGTACACAGCATCTTATTTTAATTGGATGTTTACCCTATCCTGTAGAAATCAGGCATTTATTATTTCATCCTTAATTAACTGTGCGTGCAATCCCTGATGGATACACGTTCAGTTTTTTTCCACATGATCGAGTAATTAAGAGGTATAAATGTGCAGATTATTTTTATTGGGAAATATGAAATCATTTTGGTTTGCAGTTTCCTTGGTTGCCCCATAAAGAAGCAGTTACTCCACACAGGGATGTGTTGGTTGCCCAAATTAATGCAGTGCAGTACATGAAGTTTGGGATAATGTAAATTGATTTGAGAGGTGCAAAACCCAGCCAGCCTGAAATGAGGGATGTCTTTGAGCCTCTCTTTTATCTTTGTTAGCACAGCAATAGTCTGCAAGATCATTTCTGTTATGTCATAGTGCATTAGAGTCATTTTTAGGAATATTGCAGAGTTGTGTGTGGAGGGAACGTTTGTGGTATTTCTAAATTCTCCTGATTGCCTTTTGGATGAGGATGTGGAGCATTCACTTTTGTTCTGAACTATGTCCTTGCATGACAAACAGGACATGCAGAGATGGGCCTTGCAGTACACTGAATTTTATCTCCCACCTCACCACTGGAGGTTTTCTTTAGAGAAATCAGACTTAAATTTGTGAAAAACCAGCAGAATCACTAAAAAAATCACCCCCTTCCCTACTCTGAGGACGAGGCAGCCCCTGGCTTGAGGCAAAACTCACTTTTAGCTCAGTTTTGTTGTTATTTCTCTTCCCCCTGTTTCTATTTTGTGTCGTGGCTCTGAGCAGTCCTGGTGAGCAGAGATTGAAGCTGGTGCCTGATCCTGAGCCAGTTTGGGAGTCGGGAGCAGCTGAGTGCTGGGAGGCTTTGGGGAGGCCCTTGCCAGACAAGCCCTGTGATGTGCTGGAATGTTGCACCAGAGCAAAGGAGCCGTGGCTGATGACTCCAGGAAAAACAGAGCTATAAAAGAGCAGGCAGCAGATTCCTCCTTATGTATATTTGATCAGCCAGCTGTTGTGGCTGAGCTTTCTTACAATGGTCATGTTTTCTTCTAAAATAAAGCACTTCAGCCTTCAGCTGGAGCAGAGGCAGAGCAGCAAGGGCACGTTCCCAGCCAAGGGGGAGGAGAGGAGAGGAGAGGAGAGGAGAGGAGCGGAGGTGAAGGGA
>VZSE01003927.1:6405-53959 GCA_013398275.1 Promerops cafer | reverse complement strand
GAGAGGAGAGGAGAGGAGAGGAGAGGAGAGGAGAGGAGAGGAGAGGTGCAGATGTGAAGGGAAGGTGTCAGTGGGGCAGAACTGCTGAGGAAGCATCCGTAGATTGTGGGGATGAGGATGGCAGAAAACTCCCACAGAAAACCGGTGGTGGTCCATGTAATGAGGATGGAGTTGCTGTGGATTTGTGTTTTAATAGAATTGTGATTAGATTTCCTGGCTGGTTTGGGCTGAAAGGGACCTTAAAGATCATCTCATCCCACCCTTGCCATGGCAGGGACACCTTCCCCTGTCCCAGGCTGCTCCAGCCAGGCCTTGGGCACTGCCAGGGATCCAGGGGCAGCCACAGCTGCTCTGGGCACCCTGTGCCAGGCCTGCCCACCCTCGAGGGAACAATTCCTTCCCAATACCCCATCCAGCCCTGCCCTCTGGCAGTGGGAGCCATTCCCTGGGTCCTGTCCCTCCATCCCTTGTCCCCAGTCCCTCTCCAGCTCTCCTGGAGCCCCTTCAGGCCCTGGCAGGGCTCTGAGCTCTCCCTGGAGCTTCTCCTGTCCAGGTGAACATTCCCAGCCTGGCTGCAGAGCAGAGGGGGCTCCTGTCTGAGCACCAAAACCAGCAGGGATAGAGCGAAGTGGAAGATCAAGTGGAGGTCAGGGCAGTAACAGGAATTCCACAATGCTGGGTTACAGAAATGAAAACAAATGAGTTTTTCCCGGCCTGCAATATCACAGCCATCTTCTTCACACCATCCTTTTAAAGAGTTATCACACAGGCTCCGTGAAACAATTATAAGAGTGCAAACAAACCCCATCACCGATGAGCTAATTCCCCTCCGGGCCCCTGATCTTTTGGGTTGCCTTTGTGGTGCAAAACTGAGGCTTGGGAGTGATTACTGATGCACCTTTTACTTGAGTGCAAATTGTAAATGCACCACCTCTTGTCTGTAGCCAATTCTGTCCCCCTGGTAGCTGAGTTTTAGAAGTTTCCCAGGTATTTCCAAATATTCTACTTTTTCTTTTCTGTGGAAAAACACATTTCTTCTTCTAAGCAGTTATGAAATATGCTATTAGCCCAGATAGTATTGTTGGCAATAAGGCCTCCTGCTGAGCTTTCAGCACGAGTTTGATAGGAAGAAATGCATCCCTGTGATAAAGACTAAAATAAAAAGCTACATGGAGTGTTTAGCTCAGAAAGAGAGGACAGATATCTCAGTGCTAGAGACCTGTTTATTCCAGAGGTAAAGCTGGAAAAATCCTGCACTAAACACTGGGGCTGTGGGATAAACCTGGCTGCTCGTTTCATGCCTTTCAGCAGGAGAAAAGGGTGATTTTGTGAGGCCTGTCTTAGAAGAGGTTGAAGGAAGAATGTTTTCAATTAAATATTAAAGAGGGGAGATTTAGGTTGGATGTTAGGAAGGAATTGTTCCCTGTGAGGGTGGGGAGGGGCTGGGATGGAATTCCCAGAGCAGCTGGGGCTGCCCCTGGATCCCTGGCAGTGCCCAAGGCCAGGCTGGACACTGGGGCTGGAGCAGCCTGGGACAGTGGGAGGTGCCCCTGCCATGGCAGGGGATGATCTTTAGGATCCCACCACACCACTCTGAGACTCTATAGCATTTCTGCTTATTTTGTTTGCATTTCAGGACTTTTGATTCCTCTAGTGCCTCTGGATTCATTGCTTCCCTGCCTGTGCACGTTCCGTGGGTAAATTAGCCTGAAAATGCATTAATTGTGCATGAACCCTTCCTGTGGCCCTCTCTCATCCCACTATTTTCCCGTTGTGCAAGAGGCAGGGAGACATCCAGCTGTTAGTGTCGTCCCTAACTCATTTTTACGCCCTTGTAAAGCTGCTGCAGGATAAAGAATCTCAGCTCTGCTCTGCTGTATTAGCCCTTTGCAGGCAGCTCCTCCAAGCAGCATTCCATGTATAGATATCATGGAGAAGGTGCCAAGAGGAAAACTGTTCCCTCTTTACAGATGGAAATAAAAGTCATGCTCAGCTGGGATGAGCTCATCTCTCCTGTTCTGTTTTGTTGGGGTTTTTCCCCCCACAAAATGTAGGTTTGCTGTTTGAACTGTGTTCCAGACCTGAGCTCCTTCCCTCCTAATCCACAAAATAACATCCCAGGAGTTCTGTGTGGCCAAAACTTTTCCTGATCTCACCCAGGCAACTTCTTGAAGAGCTTTCCTGTTTGTTTTCAGAAATATCGAAAAATGGAGACATAAAGAAAAGAACATATTAGCTATTTTTATCACTTAAGCCATTTCAGTCCAAACTGACTTTTTGGAGATGAAAACCCAGCAATCAAGATACAGATGGATAAGGAAAAGAAAACTATCCCCCAGCAATTCTTTTTGTATTGAGATGTCAACAGGTTTATTGTCCCTGCTGGGGATGAAGTGCCCTGAAATAAGAAGGGAAAAGGGTTCCTCCAAAGAGTCACGGAATTATAGCTGGGATACTTCATCAAGGTCACTGCAACTGCAGCAAGTGCAGGTGGAGGGGTCTCAAAAAAACATTTATTTCATATCCCAGAAATAGGATTAACCACGTCATCCCTGTCCTTAGAAATTTCCACTGGTGGAGACACCACAGCTTGAGAATGGAAATATTGTATTGCTTAATGGGTTTCCCTGTTAAAATATCTTTTTTTCTTTTCCTTGTTTTCATCCTTCATCTTTCTCCCAGATATTTCTGTGGCAGAGTGATGAAGAAGTTGTCTTTGAAGTCTGCCAGTGCCTTAAGTCTGTTCTTCCTTATTTACACCCCAGCAAGACCAGGTTTCTAGTTAGAAATGTCACTTTAGATTGATAAAATTGGTAAAATCCTCCACTGTGGATTGCATTTTTTGTTTTCTTATAGGTGCTTTTATACAGAAACCAAAAAAAAAAAAAAAAAGAAGGGGACATACACATGTATTTATAGCTACATATATACACAAAGGTTTAATTATTTATAATGATGAAGACACCCAATTCTGTTCATTATAATGTCATTTTCAGGAGCTATTTTTTACAGCAGCCATATGGAGCTGTGAGGGATGGCTGAGCTGGCTGCGTTGTTCACAGTTTACCACGAAAGTGCTGCAGATTCTGTATTTTCCAGAGAAAAAGATCCCTCTGGGTGGAGGCAGGGCAGAGCTGCCTGCTGGGTGCCCCTTTGGGCAGGGCGCGGAGGGGAGGAAGGCGTCCGTGGATGAGACACGGGGAAAAACCCCCTGGGAAGAGCTCTGGGTGTGCTGCCAGGAGGGTGCAGCTGTGACAGAAGCAGGCTGGGTTTTGCAGGGCCTGGGATGGATTCTGGGGGCTGCTTGGAGCCAGCAGCTGTGAAGCTGCTGGATTGCAAGGCAGGGAATCAGCAGGACCTCACTCAGCACTCTGGATTTTCCCCAGTTGAAGAATTCCTCGCTGCTTTCTGGAAAATAACCAGTTTTCTGTGTCCCTCAGCACCCTGAGCATTTATCAGGAGTCTCCCAGGAGCTGTTCCCCCCTGGAACACCTGATAGATGCCACCATTATCACCTCGTGTCCCCTCCCCGTGTCCCCCACAAATCACGGTGACATGAGCGAGCCCAGCACCCTCACCCTGCTCACCCCGGGGCTCACCAGCTTGGGGATGAGGGATTTGGGTGATCACATGCAAAGAAAACCCTAATCCAGCATCTCCCAAATGACCGGGGGTGATGGATGGGCGTTTGTGAGAGCTGCGAGGGAAATGCTGCCTGTTGTGTCCTCTGAGCTGTTTGCTCCTCTCCTCCCTGACACGGCCAGTACCAGGAAGGACACGAAAGGGACAATTTTGGCTTTGAAAAATGGAGCAGCAAAGAATGCTCCCAGGCAGTGTTTAGGGTGTGGGGTTGAGCAGCATCTCCTTTCCCTCTCAGCCCTGCCCAGAGACATATCAAGACCTCTGTTCATTTGTTGTGATAAAGAAGGAGGGTTTTGCCTTTCTTTTCAAACACAGCATTTCACATAAACCTAAAAACTCTGTAACTGTATCCTTGCATGAGATTTCATGGTCAAATCACAGAATCAACAGAATATCCCGAGTTGGGAGGGACCCACCAAGAACAGGTCCAGCCCCTGGCCCTGCACAGACCCCCCAAATCCCACCCTGGGCACCCCTGGGAGGGTTTTCCAAAGGCTCCTGGAGCTCTGGCAGCCTCGGGGCCGTGCCCATTCCCTGGGCAGCCTGGGCAGTGCCAGCACCCTCTGGGGAAGAACCTTTCCCTAAAATCCATGCCAAACCTGCCCTGGCCCAGCTGCAGCTCTTTCCTCTGTCCTGTCCCTGTCACAGAGCAGAGATCAGTGCCAGTCCCTCCTCTTGCCCTCACCAGAAGCTGTCACTGCAGTGACTCTCCCCTCCAGTCTCTTTTCTCCAGCTGGACACAACCAGCACAGAGGCTTCTCCACCTCCCAGGGTTGTCCCAGGAAGGAAGATGACCCACCTTGCCCCACCCTTTGTGTTTTAATGTGACAAACGTGGTTCTGGCTGACCAGGCGAGATGAGACAAACGCCAGCACGATCCTTACAAAGCACAGACCTTGGTTCCACGGTGAGGGTCCCTCCTCCTGTTTTCCTTGCTCTTGGGGGGCTGCTGTGAGTGCCCCCACGGCTGGAGCTGCTGCCCAGGGTGGGATACACCAGGGCCAAGCCGTGCCTGGGGCTGCCACACCGCAGCTTCCCCTCAGAGCAGCCTTTGGGAACCCTAAACTGATTTTAGCAGTGTCTGTGCATCCTCTTTGAAGGAGAAAATGCCTCAGAGCATGTTTTACACAGCGAGCAGAGCCGAGCTCCAGACGAAGGAAATGAGTGCTTTGTTTATGACAGATTTCTGTTTTTATTCCCAAGGTTCAGAAGTAAATTACTACAAAAATGCAGACAGAACCTGCAATGTTTGGCTCGGCATTATTCATCCAGCAATCTGGGAGCTGCAGATCAGTGTGTGAGAGACAGCAGCTAAAATATGGGGCTGCTCCAGCCTCTTCTGCACTGGTGTAAATCAAGAGTAACTCTCAGCGAAACCAATGGAGCGTAAAATTGGTGTAAGTGAGAATCAGTACTATCTCCTGTACCTATACGTCAGGGAAACTATTTGTTTAAAGTGTTTATAGACCCTGCTAGCATAAATAGCTTATTTTCTTACACATTAAAAAGATCAAAGGTAGCCAGAGTAATTTTCTAGCACGAGTAAAACAAACATGTATATTTATTGCTGCGTAACTTGCAGGAGTCACAGTCTCGTTGAGTCTGAAGCCAAAAATAGTGATTGATTTTTTTTTTTCCCTGGGTTTAATAAAAGGCATCGCGGCGCTCTACGAAAACACGCATTCATTTTATTTGATTGGCACCTTCAATTTTGGATGTATATCCTAACTAATGGAATGAATATTGCAATGCACGGATCAATTATATTTGTTCAGTTGTCAGGTTTGTAAAGTGAGAACTGTTTAAATTATATATCATCCAGCTGTCTATACATTAGGTTGTCTTTACAGACAATACTATCATCAATACATTTGTTTTAATGAGGAGCTTATCAGCATCCCCAGCTCATCTCTCATCCACTGCTATTTAGGGAAGCAATGGAGTTTTAGCCTCAAAATAAAACATCCCTCACTTCAACACCAGCAGAATACAGCTGATGAAGAAAGAGTTGCTGCTGTAATTAACATCACTTATCATTACTGAAATCACTGGTTTACAGCCCTTACTATTTATAATATTTTCACAGAGTATTTTGCTGTGGATTTTAGGCAATATTCTCAAAATACTCAAGGCTTAACGCTGGTCAGTCTTTGAAATTATTTCAGTATGGACTTAAAGCACCCAAGCAATCATTTTGAGACTGTAATTCAGCAAAGGAATGGCCCTTTGAGGAATCAGGACTAGGAACAATATTGCAGATATTATTTGCTATAATTTTCCCCTTTCTTGACCTTTCCTATAATTTAGTAATTTGATATTTATTGCGATTTTAGGAAGAATTATCTGGTGAAGCAAGAATTGGCTGCAAAACTCATTAGACAAACAAAGAATCCATGTTTCCTTATAAAAAGGGAAAAGATGCATCAAGTGGGATTTTGTAGGAGTAGTATTCAATATTTTTATTAATTATCTAAATGGTTGAATACAAAACTTCCAAATTTGTGAATTTGGAAGGACTGGGAGCACTTTGAAGGATAAAAGTTGAATTTCAGATTACCTTTATTTCATCCTCACTAGTGCAGCCTTAATTTTGTGAAATTATATTACGGCCTGTATGTATTTCATACATTTTCATTCTTTTTCTTGCAGATTACATTAACCATTTGTATTATGCAAATAATGAAAATGGCAAAAACATTACGAATCAACCCAAGAATTTTTTTGAAGAGGCTGGGTAAGTTCTTTGTTTTGTAATTAGAGTTACTTTGATTTGCAGAGGATTTAAAGAACTGAATTTGCTAGAAAAAGGGTGAATTTTCATTTGTTTGACCAGTAAGTTTGGAAAGAGTTTGGAAAGTCTGCTGGAAGTTGGAACTAGATGGCCTTTAAGGTCCCTTCCACCTTTATCACTTTAGCACTTATAATTTACAGATCACAGAGCACTTATTGCTCCTAAAAGATCAGGGAACAAGAAGGGAAATTAACATTCTCTTAGTGCTCAGGCTGGAGCTGTGTCCACTTTTTCAGTCCCTGTCACCATCCTCTGTCCCTGTCACTAAATCCAACCTGAACATTCAGTCGAGGGGCTAAAATAGGATAATTCCTGGAGTAGGAACTTTCCTGCTTCTGGCTGCTAACCAGAATTCCCAGCAGAAAGGAGGGATATTCCCATGGGAGCACGTTCTCCTGTCAGCTGCAGACCCTGGCAGTGCATTTTCCCAGGTTTTGTTCTGGCCTGTGCCACAGAGAGGACAGGACATGGGGGAGATTGGCCACCTGGCCACTGCTGTGCTCTGCACCAGATCCAGAGGTGTTTTCCCAGCTGGAAAACAGCTGCACTGTGAGTTCAGGGATGCCCTGGCAGGACCCAGATCTGCTCACAGGGAAGGGGACAGGATGGGGACCGAGCCCTGCCTCCCTGGCACTCCTGGATTCATTCAGCACCTCACGAACACAACATCAAATGGGACCTGTGTTCTCTGTTCCCTGACATCAGCTGTTTTCCAGGGAGTTCGGGGCAGGGATGTCCGTGCTGCTGTGCCACCAGCCACTCGTTTTAACTCTGCTGGAAGTCTGAGGAAATGTTCTTTTCTGAGGCACGGGCTGGTGTCTGAACTCAGCCTGCTCCGTGGCCAGGAATGTTAATTCACACACGTGAGGGACTTCTGTGACTGATTCAAAGCCTTTCCTAAACCTGTAGGTGCCCAAGAGAACTGAAGTGATGTTTGTGGAGGAGAAAATATGCAGGAATTATGCTGGAAATGCCTTTTTTTTTGTAACACTGACACTTTTTCATATTGGGAACTCACAAATGGAAGAGGAACATTCATCTGTCTTGAGGCTGAGGGGATTTTTTCACTCATGTGATGTTCTTGACAGTATTCTCAGGGTACTAATTTGTTACTTTTAATGATAATTCTCTGTCCACATGAGAACAGGCATAGATCACACCCAGACACACACATACACTGCACTTGCCCGCATCAAATATTTATGCATCATTATTGGCATTAGGGATATCTGAAACCCAAATTTGTAGGAGGCAATTTTGTAGAAAATGAAATTATGGAATATTTATTCACCCAGTAAGCTGCCCTGAGTCTGTGTCTCCTGCAGAATTAGGGAGTTGTTTATTTATGAGCTGCTCTCCTGCTCTCTCCCTCAAAGAGAACCCAGGTTGAACAGGATGTTTGTTTACAAATTGGCCAGAGAGAGCCTTGTTCTCGGCTTGATTTGCAATGACTAATGAGCAACATAATTTTTAATCATAGCTTTTCCAGCCTGCCACGCTGACGGGCACGTCCTGCCTGTGCTCCACTCTCCGTGGCACAACGCAGGCAGGCTGGGGATGCTAACGAGGGAACAAAGAGCAGTGGGAGAAAGATCAGTGTGCCAGGAGAGAAAGAGACTTTTCCGGCGAGCGAGCGCGCTGGGAGCGTTTTTCATCCCTGGGTTCTCAAGGATGTGTTTGTAGCGTGTGCGCGGCAAACGCGGCTCCTCGGGTCGGGCTGCGGAGGAAATCAGTTTGTCTGTGCTAATGAATCAAAGCCTGGCAGTCACCAGGGGTAAATAGAGCATGAGATCTCGGCATCGGGAGTTCTGCAGGGCGGCTCCGGAGACACCCCTGCCTCTACCACGGGCAGGGCTGGAAGCAAATTGACGTTGACAAAGCTTTTAAGATTCCTCTCCCCGTGGCCCCGTAGCTCGACACGACAGATGCTCATTGGTTCTGCCACCTTCTGCACAGAGAGCCCGGCCGTGACCCCTCCTCTGCATCCCAGGGGAGCCCAGTGATGCCCTGAGAGGCCACCTGGAACAGAGGCTGGACAGGGTTAAAGGAATAAAGTGGGGATTTATTAAAAGGCCTCAAAGGATTCACCTTGGGCAGTACAAGAGCTACACCCAAGGCCGTGGCTACACCCAAGATGGACAAGGGTCACGAGTTCTCACACTTTTATAAGTTCTGGCCCATTTCCATGTTGGGGTTATTGTCCAGTTCCAGCTGCAGGTTGTGCAGTCCCATCCTCCCAGGTTGCTCCCCTCAGCTGCTGCTGTTTGCACTTTCTGGGCCTGAGGCTGCAGCGCTGTCCTTGGTCCTGGGGCTGGCCAAGGATTGTTCTGTGTGCCTGAGCTGGGAGGAGAACGTGCTGACACTGTGTGTGGAGTGCAGAGTTGTACACCAATGCAGTGCAGATCTGGAAAATAGGAAAGCTGAAACTTGAGGGATCACCAGGAACGGCCGTGCCCGAGGATGGCACTGATTGTCACAGCATTCCCAAACCAGCCTCCTCAAGGAGCTTTGCAACCTCCCGTTTCCCTCCCCAGAATCTGGAAAGAGCAAAACTGACTTCAGCTCCCAAGTCCAAAAATGGACTTTTGAAGGTGAAAAATGGGAGAGAGGGCAGGGCAGAACAAGGGTGTCAAAACACATCCTCAGCAGGTCTGCCACATTGGGCTTGTCCCCTGCCTGTGTGTGTCCCCCATGTCCCCTGCCTGGCTCAGAGGTCCCCTCATGCGAGCCTCAAAGCATTATTATTCCCCTGAAAACAATATCTGGATATATACACACCATTATTCCCTGATAAACCCGTGTTTGAGTGATCTTTAAGGTGGTTTCTCTAACACGCAGATAACAAAGCCCTTCCAAACGAGCTGTTTTGGCTTGAAAGTGCTTTTTATCCACTTTTTCCTAGTAACAAAGAGCCTCTTTAAAGTGGAGATGACTCTGATAGCACCGGAGATATTAACACATGTTGTTGCCGCAACCCCTTTAACACTTCCAGGAATTTAATTTTAATTAATTACTTTGTAGTGAGGAGGGAGAAAGTGAGAAACAGATCACCTGCTTTTCTGGGGAAAAAAAGCAAAGTTCGAGGCTTCTCGAAAGACTTAGTGAAAGGGAAAACAAGACTGCTACATTTTCTGCTTCTGATTTAAGGCTGGAAGATACTTTGCATCACATTATCAGCTCATTTTTGCATTTTAATCTCCATAAATCCCAGTGGCATGTGCCAAGTGCTACCAGGAGCGTGCTCCTCTGCTGCCACTTCTCTGGCCATGGATTACAGGAAAGACTCCCTGTTATGGCAGCAAACCAGGAATGGGGAATAATGACATGGGATTTAGCCAGGAGCCCTCTTAAGACAAAATTAAAGGTGTACCAGCTGAAAACACAGAGTTTAAAGGGACTGGGTGTCCTCGTTTTGGAAGTGCTTGGGCAGCTTTAATGGAGGAGGACTGTAATGGGTTTTGACACGTGCTAATGGTGTGTGTCACGTTCTTTATCTTTTCATGAGGACACGGCTAATTTCTGATGGCATGTGTCACGTTGCATATGTTGGTGAAATATAGGTCACAAGCTAAAAATATGTGCAATATTAACAAAATCTATATGATAACAATTGCATAGATGTCCCTTATCGCAGCAGCCGCGACTGATCACAAACCCGACTCCGGGAAAATGATTTTTCAAGCCCTGTCTTAGAAGATGGTGCTGAAAAGTGAGGTTTTGGTGGAGCTGCTGCTGAGGAGAAGGAGTTCAGTCTCTCTGGAGACATTCCTGGAGATGGTGCCTCTTCCCGTGGAAGAAAGCTGAGAAATGCTGATCTGCTCATGTGGCAGTGGCTGATTTATGTGGTTTGGCAAAGGCTGGGAGCAGCTCCTGGGGGGAAGGGTGATGGGAGAGCCCCGTTTGAGGCTATGCTTGGAAAAAGGCTGCTGGGCATTATCCTGACAGCCCTGCCAGCCCTGCCAGCCCAAGGGCTCCCTGACAGCATTCTTCTCCTCCAGGGAGGAGCACCAGTGATAGAGACCCTCTCTCCAGGTTCTGTGACCAGAGCCAGAGCTGCTGCAGAGGCAGCAGGTGACCCTCCCTGGGCTTGTTGTCCCCTTAACAATTAATTTTTGTGTTCCTTACAGTGGTCAAGTACCTTCAAGTGAGTCTTACAGTGCCCAGTCCAGATTCTTCCAACATTCCAATTTCATGCTTTGCCTCGATAGCCCAATCCGACAGCACATCTTGATCTTGAGGCATTTTCCTTTGGAAAAAAAAATTGACAGAAGCAATAAATGAATCTTAAATAGTCATCAGACAGAATTAAGTTATGGGCAGGATGATGGCCACACATCTTTTAATAAGACATTATCTTGTATTCTCATTAGAGAAAGCTCATGTTTACTTTTCTTTTGTCAGATAGAAAACAAGGTCGTGATGCTTTTCCAGCATTTGAATGCTACTCTGGTCTTCCACAACTGCTTTTATTGTAATCAAATAAAACTTCTCCAGTAGCTGCCAGGTCAGGCTGTGGGGCTGCTGTGAGCTGAGTGATGCTGTCAGTGTGTGTGGGATGGGAATGGGAGCACAGCTTGCTTTTCCTGGCTAAGGAGAATTAGATACCCTAATGGACTCGGGAGTGTTACCGAGAAATGAATATGAAAAATAGATAAAGTCAGCTCTAAAAGCCAGGTGATTGAGATCTAGAGATGGAGAGAGACAGAATCTGTGCATGTCCAGGGCAGCCAAGCTTTGAGTGAAGGAAACATGAGAAGAGATTGGATGGAAAACCATTTCATCCCAGTCAGAGCCCATCTAATCCCACTTTAATTTGATGGTCAACAATTGGAAATGAAATGGGGGCCTTGCAAACAGCCGAGCTTTCAAAAGGGCTTCTACAATTTCATCTTGATTCCATCAGAAATGAGGCACCAGGGAAGAAACGAAAGTTCATCTCAGCCAAGACACTCCCTGAACTTGGTTATTTTGCTCAAAAATAATTTTTAAGTCATAAATCCCTTAAATTACAGCCGTCCTCACGTCTGAACAGCTTCTGCCTGTGCCTGCACAGCACACCTCAGCTCTGGCCAACACCCCCTGGTTTGCTCCTGCTGAGAGTTTTTCTGGGTATTCCAGGGATTAGGCTTTGCTCTCCCACCCGCCAGCTCCTCCAGAGATGCTCCAGCATTCCCTCCCTGCTCCCTCCCCCCCTGCCAGCTCCTCCTGTGGAAAAAGCCCATTTTTCCACCAGTGTTTGCCAGCCTTTGAGAGGGGAATTGCTGGCTGAGGATTGCTGCACCAAAGGCAATTAGAATCTGTGGCATTTGAGTGAATTAGAGTCCATAATCCTACCTAAAATGAAGAAGTCACTAAGAACAGCCCATGAGGATGCTGAGCCACAGGAAGACTGACAACAGATAATTTAAAATGCAGCCAAGCTTGAAGGAGGTGTGTTCTCCACCTTCCCTGAAGTTCAGAAAAAAGAGCTGTAAAATCTCCTCACCTGAGCAAACACCCCTCACTTCACTCTGTCCTAGCCTTAGTTTCACACCACTTGTGAGAGAACATTTGTTCAGCTTGGGAAACAACAATTATTAACCAGCTGATAATGAAGAGAGAGAAAATGCCTGCCCTATGGACAAACAAAAAGTGTCCTCTTCAGTCCTATTTCTACAGGAATAACATCCCAGTGCCACCATGGGAAGAAAAACAAATCACTGCTGAGAAATCAGAGTCACATCCTCTAAATTATTTCACTGATACCATGGAATTCTGTTTGAGCTGAAGGTACTGACAGATTTTCCCCTTAAAGGCCAGATGATTTCCAGAGGAAAATACTGAAGACAATGGGTTTAAATATTTTCTTGGCTTTTGTAAGTTTTGGATGAGTGACATGAAGGATGTTTTGTTTCGATTACAGAAAGTTATCCATGATCAAGACAAAGAATTCAGGAGTTTGTTTCCTATTCCTCCACAATATTTTGGGCATGATTGATGCACGTTTTGCATCAACCCCACAAATCATATTTTGCCTGTAAAGCAGGAAGAAGGGAAGGAGATTCCTGAGTGGACGTTGTTACAGGGTTTATTTGTGGAAGGAGAAGCTGCTAAAACCTGGATGGGGTTGTTGGGGTGATAAATGAGGAGCACAGACCATGGCAGGGAGGTGTCAAACACGAGCAGGAAAAAGCAGGGGCTGGGTTGTCCCTGGCTGGTGTCACTCTGTGACACACCTGGGACATCACTGCTGTCCTGCCTCCTTCCTTCTTCACCTGTGGATGAGGCTGCAGGATGCCCCAGGACAGCCCTCCTCATGTTCTGGAACCATTGTGCAGGTTTTATGTCAGATAAGCTCTGCTTTATGTCAATAACATTGAAACAGAGAGCATTGCCTTAAGGGGTAAAAAAAGATCCAACCCCACAAGAGCAAATAAGAAAAAATATGATGCAGACTATAAAAAGCCTGGAAAACCTGAGGTTTTATTTTACTACGGAGCCATCAACACAAACAAAAGAAACAAATTATTTTTAAAGTTCAGATATTGAACTCAGGAAGGAAAATCAAAACTGCTTTCCCTGCTGTTCTTTTCAATATTCACTTCATGTTTGATTTGGAAGTTAGATTCATCTCCACTCTAAGACGTGCTCCACTTTTATCTTAAGTATTGCTATTTCCAAAGGAACAAAGACTGTTCCTTATCGGCGTCTTGCGGCTGGACTTCCTAATGCATTTGATTTCCAGCTATTAACCTGGGAGCTCTGTATTCACAATCACTTTGTGGTTTCCCAGACCCTACAGGTTTAGAGAAGCGTATGGACATTCTTATAAAGATTATGGCTTTGCTCTGCACTCAGCACTGCTTGCCAATATCCTCCTGGCTGGAGCCCGCCAGGAGATCAGCGAGCCGAAGCCCGCCACGTCTTCTTGTTCTGCTTGCACCTCTGTTTGTGCTCAGTGAAGCCCTCAAAACGCAGAGTTTTGGCCACTTTAAAGCAGAAACATCACTCTGTTGTCCTCACGTCAACAGAGACAGTCACGAGGAGTTATTAAAATATTCTGGTGAATTGAAAGTCGTAAAATCGTTAAGGTTGGAAAAGAGTTGTAGGACCACTGAGTCCAAGCCTTAACCCCTATAATTGCAAATAATTGCCAGAATTTGCTCAAATCCTTCTAAAAACTGATTTAGAAGCAAAACCTCTCCTTGAAGATTCTGCAGTCATGTCTGAAAAGTGCTGGAATTGGTGGTGTCGTGGTGGGAGTGGGGTCAGAGCCCAGCCAAGCACCCTCAGGAAGGAAAACTGGGTTGTAAGAAGAGCTGGATTTGGGGACCATAAATCCTGGAGCCAGCCCTGAGCCCCAGCTCCCCCTGCTCTCCACAACATCCCCTCTGCTTCTGGGAACTTTAGTCAAGACTAGAACATTTCAGGTAAAATTTGGTAAAGGCTGCTTCTCTATCACAGGCTAATTCACATCTTGTTTCAAACCATTTGCAAAGTTTATTATGAACTTTCAAGGCACATTGCAGTTCTTTGAACTGGTAAATCACCATTTTAAGAGAATGGTGCTCCTTTGATTTTTTCAGCCCCTCAACTCAAATATCCATGGACTAAAGAAACTTTGTGTCATAAAATGTTATTTTTCTGTTAACACACTCACAGACCAAACACATTTGTGCTTTGAGAGAGTCTCTATTTCTTGGTACATGGGTTTAGATTAAATTTTTGATTTTTTTTTCCCCCAAAAATATCCTTACAATCCTTTAGTAAACCTAGGAATCCTGGCAAATCATTCAGTAAACTTTAGAATCTTAAAATTGGGCAACAAGTACCCCCAGCCTCACTTTGGAGTGCATCTATTGAAACTGGCACAATTCCAATCAGCTTATTCATTTTATAGGTTTGAATTCTCCAGGTACAATATCAGAAATAACACAAAGTTTCACACCTAGCAGCATTTCTGCCTAGATATAGTCAATCAAATAATCATTTGCATTTAAAACTGGTATAAAATTCCACATTTTCTTCTTCCAAATCCCTGCCTCCGTGCATTAGTGCCTTTTATGCATAACTTGCATGAACTCTCTGTGCACAATCATGTGAAGATTATGTTTAAATCAATGAGGAAAATATGGGAAACATCTGGAAGCGTTCACATTCCCACAAAAATCCTTTATCTGCACAGCCCATTATGTTGAAACCATGGGAAAAGTAATTTACCTCTCCAGCTACAAAGTCTGTACAGTTCTAAAATCTTATCAAAAGAAAAAGTCCATTTTCCTATCTGCAGAAATTCCGTAAGCAGCCCATAATTATTTACCATAATTTGCTGTTATTACCATTTGCAATAGAAAACTAAAGAATATTCTGGGTTAATTACATTATGTCTAATTTCCTGTTGCTAAATGCAGGCTGGCCTACCATGAATGCTGGGCTGAGATGAAAAAAGGAGAATTCTTTCAGCACATCTGATTTCTGCTGTTCTTGGCACCACCTGAAGGACCCCGGGTGGCTGCACACACCTTGTCCTTAGGTTTATAGCCTGAAGTGGGAAAAGAAAATTCCCTCTGCCCAATCCCCTGACACCTCCTGGGTTTCTCTCTCCTGGGCCTGTGGCTGTGGGATTTGGGGTTTTGTGACTATGGGGAAAAACTTCCTCATGGAAAGGGGAGTCAGGCACTGGCACAGCTGCCCGGGGCAGTGGGGGATCCCCAGCCCTGGTGCAAAGGGTGTGGGTTTGGCACTGGGATGTGGCTTAGGGCTGAGCAGTAAAGGCTGGGCTCAGTCCCAGAGCTCTTGTCCAGCCTTGAAGGCTCCGTGGCTCTGGAACACTTCAGGAGCAGCTCAGCAGGTCCTGCTCTGAAAACTGCTGTCAGAGCCTTTCTCCCCCGTCTGCACTCACAGATTTGGGGCAAAACCCCCTGTTTTGCTTCACTGATGGGAATTAATGTCCCATTAACCCCCCACGTGGTTCAGTCCTTCATTAATTATTGCTTTTCTTTCCCAGGGCCAGTGGCAGATGAGGAATTCCCTGTGCTGGGAGCTGTGCAAGAAGCACCCAGCTACAGGAAGCTGCATCTTTGACCAGAAATCTTCTCTCCAGACATAAACCCTCAGCCAGCAGGCAGGTCCTGACTGGAAGCACGGGGAAGGGTACAGGTAAGCTGAGCAGCAGCACAGCACACGGGCTGCCTGGTCTGGAGCCTGCTTCCCTCTGTTTTCCTGGAGTGCAACCCACAAACCAAACTGGAGATCCTCAGCAGCACTGAATAAAGCACCCTAACACACAGCAAAACACTCAGGTAATCCTGCCCTGCCCCCCTCTGAGAGGGCATTTCTCCCCCTGTTTGGTGCCTTTCTCTTGTGTTTTTATTCTCTATGGGGTTTTTTTCCCGGTGTGTGGTTTCTCTCTGCAATTCACACAGAAAATCCCTTTCCTGACAGCCTAGGAGCATTAGCAGGAGGCACTTGGAAACTCAAGTTTGTGTCTGTGCTCGATTCCTGTGAGGAGACACACTTGAAGTGAGGCCAGAACTTGTTCCCCAGCACTTTCAGGCAGGAAGAAATCTGCTTTCACCTGTTGGTACAGAAAAATCCCCCCAAATCCTCCCTGCTGGCTCCTGTGCCTGCTTGGGAACGACTTCAGCAGCTGCACTGCTGAAAACACTCTCCGTGTGCTGCTGGAGAATTAGTGGCCACTTTACCCAGCCTGTGAACTCCAGATAAATCCCAGAACAGCAGCAGGAAGAAAGCAACATAAGCTGCAGCAGAAGGTCTCCGTTTATTGGAAATCCACGTTCTGTGCCTGCTCGAGCGGCTCCAGGGTAACAAACTGCTCTACCTGCCTCTCCAAATATGCAGGATCACCAAAGCAGCTGCTGCCCTCAGCTCTCTCCCCTGCATTTGTGCTGCTCTGCTGGTTTGGAGTTAGTTGTGCCCCAATTACATCGCTGCATTTATTATTCCTGTTCAATCTTGTCGCTCGCGTGTGGCTTTAGGTGTGCTGTGTCTGGGGGAAAGGCTGGAGATGGGGCTTCTGTCAGTTTTCAGTGTCCATATTACTGAGAATTCCCATTATAGGAAGCTGGAATTTCTGTTTTTAGCAACTGCACGGGTCCCATCACCCAGCTGGGAGCTGCTGCTGCTGTCACTGCTCTCCACGTCCAGCCCAGATCTTCCCAACGCCCCTGGAATTTTTGGCACAGCCTGGGCTCCTGGCAGAGGCTCTGAGGGTGTGAATTCCTGTCTCCAGAAAGGAATTCCAGGAGCTGGACTTTAGGAATCCTCCTGGGTCCCTTCCAGCACAGGATATTTGATGACTCTGTGAAAACTTGGCCTGGCTGAGGGTGGTTTTTGTCAAGGTTTTTAAGGGTAATGGGGTTTCCCTTTATTCCCAAGGTTTTATGTGATTATACTGCCAGAAGAAGCACCCAGGCACAGGGAAAAGCTGCAGTGCTGGATTTTCCCCAGAGCTGCCAGACCTTGGGATGCCAGGGCATGGACAGCACTGTCCCCAAATGTCCTCAGTGTCCCTGGGGGGTTTCAGAGCAATGCCATAAAGGCAGTGACAAAAACCCCCAGTTTTGAGGAATTTTCCAACTTTTTTCCCACTACACGTCTACACCATGAGAAATATGGGCTTACTTTGACAACTTTACTGCTCATCAGATGCTTCTTGCAGGTAAAAATGTGATTTATCCCCCTCCCTGCCTTTGTTGCAGATTGTTTGGAGGTGCAGAGTGGAGCCCAGTGCTTTAGAAATGTTTAATTATAAAGTAATAAAGAAATTCCTAAAGATGGGGCCGCATTTTAATTGCTCATTTGTAGAGTTTGACTTACAAAATCTATTTTGAGCCAAGACACAATTTGAGATTTACAGATATTTGTGGGCCATGCCTTAAGGAAAAACTCTCTACTAATAGATCTGGGAATTAATTGAGGTCTGCAGTTTTTTTGCTAAAACTCTGATTTTTTTTCTCCTCACTATTTTTAGCTCAAGATGAAATAGCAGACTGGGAGAAGAAACTGAGGTGCATAAGCAAGGAAGATTGCTTGGGGAAAGGACCATTCCAGCTGGTGATGGAGGATTTATCAAAGCTGGGGATCCTGGGAGGAGATTTCAACAGATCCATATCCATAACAGAGAAGTCATGAAATGTGCAGCATTTGATGGAGCACACACTGAAAATGAGGAATACAAGGAGGATTCCTCTTCCAGCAGCCAGGTGAGACTTTTTCCATGTTTCACACACAGGGCAGGAATTAAGGAACTGGAACAGGCTCCCAGGCAGTGGTGGAGTCTCCATCCCTGTTCAGGTTCCCAAAATCCAGTAGCTGTGGCCCTCCGTGGTGGGGTTTAGTGGGCGTTGGAAAAAGTTGGGCTCGATGATCTTGGAGGTCTCTTCAACCCTTAAGGATTCTCTGACTCCCTGGCTAAACTCAGCTTTGTGAACTTCTGCTGACCCTCTAATTAGGGAAATGATTTGCAGTCAGCACTGACTCTGGTTTGGGCTCTGCTTTGAAGATACTTTTGTTTGCTTTCCCTGCTAAGGACACGTGATTCCCACGGCATTCCTGCTTTTCCAGCCATCCTGCAGGGATGTACAAGGAGCCATGGTCTGAAAAAATGGAAATATCACAGAGCACAAGATCAAATCCATCTAAATTCCTCTTTTTACCCTCCCTTTTCATTATTCTAAGGCTTAATAAACAGTCCTGTGTTTAGTTTGCTCTTCCAGGAGTTCATTCCTGCAGATTCCTCTCTTTCTCCTATTATTTAGAGCACATCTAAAATGTGCCCAGACCACACAATAAATGTTGCTTTTTGAAATATCCCAGCAGCCAAAAACCACAGCCTAACAAGGCTCCAGTGGGAGGGACACTTGCTGAAATCCAGTCTGGTATTCCACTACTGTTTCTTGTTTCTCCTAAAAATTGGTTGGGATGACTGAAAACTGATTTCTTTGTATTAATGGCGATTTTTGGATGGTTTGGGCTGGAAGGGAGCTTAAAAATCATCTACTGCCATGGGCAGGGACACCTTCCACTGTCCCAGGGTGCTCCAAGCCCTGTCCAGCCTGGCCTTGGACACTTCCAGGGATCCAGGGACAGCCCCAGCTGCTCTGCCTAAGGAAATAAATGCCATGGAAAATCCCCCTGAACACGAATTCAGCTCTCTAGCTGCTGACAGAAGCAAGAACCAGAGGAATCCCTGTGGTGAAAACAAGGCCCACATCCCTGTGATTAACCCTAATAACCCTGATATCAGACAATTTCTGATCTCCACAGATTCAGCTGACTTTTGACAACCCACCAAGCTCAAAGCCACACTCACTGAAAATAACCACCCCAGCAGCATGGACCAGCCTGGATTTTTTGCATCCATCTAGCTGTGGGTGGGGGATTTTTATCTCCTTCCTCCCTGCCCCGTGCCAGAGCCCTGTTCCAGCCATCTGCTGAGCAGAGCCCTGTGCCAGCTGCTCCTGGGGGGCTGCAGGTAGGAGCAGGCTGGGGGACAGGAGCTTCGTGGGGCATTTCAAGATTTTGGGGAGGGATCCATGAAGGAAACAGCATCCCAAGCACAGTCCCGGGGGGTGGAGCCCAGCAGCTGCCCAGGTGCTGAGGATTTCTTGCAGCCATGCCAGGAAACCTGCACTGGGGGGTTTTGGGGGTAGAGATGGCTCAGACCTTGCTCTCTTTGGCTCTGAGCACAGGGCTTTTTGCAGGACATTAAAATATGCTCTCTGAGACTTCCCTCTTTTGGGAATTCTATCCATACCCACATGAGACAAAGAGCTGCTTTGCCATTTAAATCAGGGTTTGAGTAGGGTTTTCCTAACCCTGGATGGCTCCCAGGGCTTTGGGATCATCTCCCAGCTATCCCTGCAGTGTAAAACAGCAACCTGGATTTATTCTACACTACTTCTCAAGATTTTTTATTATTATTATTATTATTATTATTATTATTACTATTATTACTATTACTATTATTACTATTATTACTATTATTACTATTACTATTATTACTATTATTACTACTATTATTGCTACTATTATTGCTACTATTATTACTACTATTATTACTACTATTATTGCTATTATTACTATTTTTATTAATTTTTAAGCCAGGCTAGGGGGGAATGGAAGAACCAGGGAGCTGTGGGTTCAGGGAGCTGCCAGTGTGGTTTTGATTTTCAGATTTAGGAGGGAGTGTCTCCTCCTCCACAGCCTGGCCTGAACTCTTTGGGGACATTTCTGAGCTGCAGAATTCAGCTGAATTTCCAAGAAATTTGGGCTACAAAGGCATGTTTTATCTGTGCTTTATCACTTCCTTCTGATCCTGATACAAATGCAGCCCTGAAAAGAGATAATGCCTGAACACTGCCCAATACCTGGAAAAATTTTCCACAAATTCTTTACAGATCAGAACCTGAACCCTGGCCCTGGCCAGAAGTGATTTGATTCCATGTTTTTAAGCCTCTTTTCAGGCACACAGCCCATCAAAGGCACTCACTGAGGATGTAACTAAATTACTTTAGCTCAAAGCTGTATTTTCAGGAGACCTTTACAAGGTCCCTGATGTCCTGGCCAAAAATTCCCCACCTCTGCCCTGCTGCTCTGCAGGAATGGCCATGAGGAGTGTGCTCTGTCCATCTCCTAAATCTTAAAATTCTGTGGACTCCTAAATACTAAAATTGCATGATTTAACACAATCCAGTTCCACTATCATGAAAACACATATTTCTTACACAGAGAGAGGGGTTTTTTTAAATATTTATGTGCACCTCTGCAATTTTCTTCATTAGAGACACTACATATTTTGAATATTTTTGTTTTTCTTAGCTGTTCCTCGTGGCAATTCTACTCTGCTTGTAAAGATTGTTTCTTAGGAAGATGAATGATATCTGTGAAGACATTGGCTACTCCATTCATTAGGATTTCTTATTTTAAAGTCATCTTGAAAACAAAATGCTTTAAGCAACCAGTGGCAGAAAACTGCATGTTTTTTACTGGGTTAGAGTAACTTCCTTTGCTAAAAACTGCTGTAAAAAAGGGCTTCACTCTTTGTCTAAATGATACAGCTGCTGACATGAGAGACCTGTGCAGAGTCTCAAATTAAATGCTCTAAAATTGAAGTAATCAAAATAAGACATCAATCACATTAAGATGTTAATTAGCAGACCTTGATATTTTCAGCCTTACATTTTGATGCCTTAGAGAGGGTAAAAGGATCAGCTAACACACATTAAATAATACAGTGCCTGAAATGTGGATTCCAGGTGATTTATATTTTTGTCACATTTAAGAAACTTCAGGAATGATCCATCCATTACAAACACTGTGAGTGTGACTCAATTTAAAGGGAACAAGTTCAGAGATATCTAAAAGTGGTTCCTTGTTCTCAAAAATCCTTGTTTGGAAAGGATTTGTACCAATCCTTTCCAAAACCACCCATTAATGTGGGTCTGTCCTATTTGTCTGTGCTATCAGGGCATTTCTTTTTCCCTTTGGCTTATCAGCTTCCACAGGGTTGTTTTAGATTTCTGATTTCACAAGACAACTGATGTAAGAGATAAACATCTCCTGTGTTTTTACCTAACGTATAATTAGAGCAGCAAGGGTCTGAGTCTTACAACAAAGCCTTAAAAATGATAACTTGCTTCCCAGTATGTGACTGAGAGATTTAAATCTTCTCTTGAGGGAGAGTGGAAAGTACCAGTCCAGATATTTGAAGATGAACAGCATGAAAATACATCAAATTCACTCAGGTAAGGTACAGGGATTGTGCTGTTATTAATTTTCAAACCTGCAATGGGACTTCTGTAACGATAAATTCAGGACAAAAGAGGCCAGCTATCAAACTTCCACAGGTTAGCAAAGCTCTCTTTGGAAGGCAGTGGGAGGATTAGAGATGTGTCTGAAAAAAATAAAAGAAAGAGCTGAAGGCTCCAAAGGCTTGGAAACATAATTTTATTTTTATTATTTTCCCGTTGCTATTCTTTTTCCTGTTGCTTTTCCTTATTAATATTTATTGATAAGCTCAGCTTCTTGTGCAAAACAATTGAGATTTTTTCTCAGTCCTTCTAAAACTTTCTTTTCCAGACAGGAGGGAGGGAAGGTAAATCCTGTAGGGAATGTACAAATTCCCAGTGAGAGCAGAGACAAAAGTGGGATGGATCCTGATTGCCTGGATCCACTCCTGGGACTGCATTGGGAAGGGATTTATTTGTGCCCTTGAAAAGCTGGATCCCACACCTGTGAACACATCCAGGATCCAGTTCTGCAGCTAGGATCCTGCCCTGGTGCTCCATGGCTGGTTCTTGCCCCATTTGCTTGTAGGGTTACAAATTCCACTTGGCCTAAGCCAGGAATCTGCAGTGACCTGCAGGCACACCAGTGAATATCCCCTGCTGCTGTCCCAGAGGTCGGGGAGTTTCTGAGCACAGAATTTCCAAGAAAAATGATTCCAAATTTCCAAGAAAAATGATTCCATGCAATTGGAACGAGGGATTCGCTGCTCCTCTACCAGGCCACCCACAGGAGCTGCAGGCTCAGAAATCTCCACGTCGGTTTTGTTACAATTAATTGGCTTTTAGGTGCTGTTGCACGAGCTTGATGATTTTTGGTCTCAATTAAAAAGCAGAACCAGCCCCATGCACGTTTCAGAGATGAGCTCGGAGCCCAGAGCTGACCAGCAGCTGTGGAGGCAGAGCAGAGTCAGTGAAGTCTCTTCTGGACTTTCCTCTGCTCTTTGTTGGCACAGAAAGTTCATTAATTCTGTGTCGTGCCAGGCTTTTCATCCTGGCCATGACAATCTTTTCTTTTCCACGTGACTCAGAGTGTTTGTCCCAATCAATTCATAATTCAGCCCCAAAATCTGACACGCAGCAGAGGTGGGCTTCAGGAGGAATTCAGTTGATTGGGACAAAGTACATTTTGTGCATTACTGGCAAATATCCCAAAGTTAGTATATAAATATAAATATAAATATNATATATAAATATATGTATATATATATACACATATATATTTGCAATCTCCGAGCTTTAGCAATGCTTTTATATTGGCAAAAACAATCAAAGCTTCTGTTAGTTATGATGGCACAAAGGAGGACATTCCCTCCCTTCTTCTTTCCATGTAGGAATTCAGATAGACAATAAACAGCATCAACATGAATTTACCTTGGTATTTTACATATTGCTACATATATATAAAAAAATCAGCTTTTCCAGTTACCATCTTAGTTTGAACACACTGAAAACAGGAGCTGGAGGCTGAGCTTTTTTCTGTCCTTCCTGGATCTCTGGCTTGACTCTTGAGCTCCTGCTCCCTTCTGTTCAGACAAGGGCCAATATTTCTGCTGCCTGCCACGGGAACAGGATTGGGCAGGGAATGTGTGTTTGACACAGCAAAGCACACTAATTGAAGTAAAATGGTTTGAGAGGTCTGGATGGGTTGATTTTAATGAGGATTTTTAAAGCTGTCATCCTTCTCATGTGGGTTATTTTTTTTTCATTCTGGGAGATTTTTCCTTAGCAGCAGTGCAAGTTATAAAGTATTTAACCAGCCTTTTGTGTTTCCCCAATACCACAGAATCTGTGCAGCTCACCAATTCTAAAAATAAATACAAATGAAAGCCAAACCCTTTCTCTTTCCCTTTCTTTAATCACACCCCTCCATGAGCAGGGAGTGCACTTTGCCCAGCTGAATTTCCCTTCCCTCTAAACCCCATGGAAAGCAAACAGTGGTGGAGATGCATCTCCATGGCACAGAGAACTCACTTTGAAATTCAAGTGACTGCACACGGGATTTTTTTCAGGTCTCTTTTGCAGCAGCAAGGCAGCGTTTAAATGGCATCAGTGGCAACCGTTCAATAACCGAAATTACAACGGCCAGATTCCATTCTGATAATTGCAAAATTAACTTGTGTCGCTGTTTCAAGAGGGTGTTTCCCCCTGGGAAGAGGGCTGAGCCAGGTATGGGCATCTAGACCACCTTTCATTTAGCAGAATATATCAGTTTGATTAAAGTTAATAAAGCAAGAAGAGATTTAGCAAATGGAACTAATGTTCAGAGATAATTTCAGTCGGAATAAATGAACAAGAGATGGGGAGAAGTAATTACAGGAATTTGCTGAAGACCTCTAGGGTGAAATGCACATGACCACGGCACAATGTGTGAAGGAACAGAATAAAAACTAAACACAGTAACAGGATCCTTCAGTTACCCAGGAGGAAACTGGGAACAGCCCGTGGTGATGCTGCCACTGGGTTTGGGACAACGCAGAGCGTTTCAGAGAACCTGTGGGTGAGAGTTTGGGGGAAAATCCAGGAGCTGAGCTGTTGCCACGGTCACTCTGCTCCTCACACACAACTGGAGCACCAAATTGGGATTTCTGAGGGAGAGATCACCCACCACCAACACTGATCCAGTCACAGAATGGAATCCCAGAACCCTTAAGGTGGGAAAACTCCCCCAAGACCATCGAGTGCAACTTTCACCCATCACCACCTCATCAGCCAGAGCAGAGCACTAAAACCCACGTGCAACCATGGAGAACTTGCTGCACCTCTTCCAGTTTTATTTCATTCCCTAGAATATTGAATTAACTTGCTTCTAGAGTAGTTTTTAGAAGGAAAAAAATAATGATAAACAGGAGGGGTTTATGCCATAAAGCAATTTTTTAACTTTTACTCCTCTTTGGCTGCTCTGGGTTCCAGCACAGTGGCACTTGTTTACTCTGATGAACCCTGACTTTGAAAGGCTGACAGGACTTAGCTGCACTCTTTTAACCTAAGAGCATAACCTGTAATCAATAAGCAAGGCTTTTAAAACCATCAATAATTTATTCAAAATTATTCCGTTTCCCAGCCTTCCAGGAACACCGCTCGCGCCTCAACGTCATTTCAGCATAAATAACACGTTAATTTTACCCTTCCCCGATGCTAACGTGGTTGCAGCAGTATGAATTAATCCTGAAAAGCCACAATTCATTGTGCTGGATGAAATATTCAAAGCCTGCTGGATGCTGAGTGGTGCTCGTGGCGCTTCGGAAGCCTCGGCAGTTTCGGGGGCAGCTCTGACCCAGCGCCTCTCAGCACACGTCCCCGTGGGCTGCCTGCAGGAAGGGGATCCCTGCATGTTTCCCAGCTCCTGGGCTCTGGGAAATGCTGCTCTCACCTGGGAGGGGCTGTGTGAAGTCGTGGGCGCTGAGGTTTGTGTGAGCTGTGTCTCGGCGGTGCCTGCACAGATGTGCTCAGTTCGTAATTCAAGGTTGTTCCCTCCACAGCCACGCTCAGCAAATTCAGCCTCAAATCAGCACCTCAGGCTCATTCCTTCCTCCTTTCCTCCCATCCTTCCTTCCGTCCTCATTTCAATCCTTCATTTCATTGCTTTACCTAAATTAACACACACTCAGATGTATTTTTACACATTAAAAAAAATCTTTGTGTTTCCGACAAGAGTTGCTGTGGTTAATTTACAAAGCAGGATCCAGCTGCAAGGAATCACTGCAAATTTCCCGTGTGCAGGGAATTTCTGTAGATCCAGCATTATTTTAGCGAGGTTCATTTGTCTGGCTGACATTTTAAAATAGATGTATAAGCAGATATCATGGGCTACTCTTGTAACAAGCATAAAAAAATCTATTCTGTACTTAGTAAGAACCTGATAAAAAATAGAAGGGAATGTAACCAGGTGACTGGAGAACTGCTGTGTGAACACACATGGAAGGTGATGTCCTCGACAGAGCTGGTGAGCACTAAAAGCACAAAATTCCTTAATTTTTTGCTGTGGATGTTGGTCTGATGAATCTTGGGCACAAGAGCAGTACCCTGAGTAAGAAGCACGGGTGGCTGCCTCTATTCCAGCCCCAGGACTGGCCTTGTTTGGCAGCATTTTACCTGGAGATTGCATTTATCTCATCTTCAGCTGAGATAAAGATACACGGATGGGTCACAGCATTTTGGGGCAAATCCAGCCTCAGTGCTCTGCAGGACATCACCCCTGCTTTGGTGACACTGAACAGGCTCTGCAGTCCCAGCAAGGACTGAAATCCATTTCCTCTGGTGGGGGCTGAGGCTGCTCTGCCCATCCTGCTGGACACTAGGGGTTGAGCCTTGGGTTTGCTCTCGCCCTGCTGTTGATGGTGGATTACCAGGAATGAGCCCTCTAATGCTGCTGGAGCTCCCCAAGCACCTGCGAAGCCCCACCTGGGTAAGCAGCTTAGCCAGGGATCCTCCCTGCACAGCCACATCTGCTCCTGTGCCACCAAACCCTTTCAAGGACAGCGGGCAGGAGCCTTTAGTCCCAAAATAACAGACAAAACTGAGCCCACAGAAACAATATCAGCAAGTTTTCATTCCCCAGAGGCTGCCGTGAGAACAATGATCCGTGTAAAAGGGAATTTGGGGGGGTTAGCTCACTATTGTCTTCTTGTTTTGCTTTAACCTGCAAAACTTCTCTCCATTATTCTTTCTCTTGTGTGGATTACACAATTAAGTGACAAAGGCATGTTTTTGACATCTGTCTGATTTCCATGACAACAGATTATGAAACCAGGTGTAGTGAGCATGCGAGACGAAACCTGAGAAAAATTATGAAGCTAAATGAAGATTTAATCAATGTGAAGAACAGCAACAAAGGGGGGGGGAAGCAAAGACACAACAAAGGTATTTAATTTATGGAAGACATGTATTTTTCTATTTCCTTTATAAAAGAAATGTATTTTTCTATCTCCTTTCTGCTATCCAAACATTATAGGATAAAGGAATAAATTGTACTCATTAGGGAAAGGCAACTGGAGCAGATTTTTAAAGGAAAGGATCAATTTGTGGCCTTTACTGAGCAGGGTCCTTCCTGCAGGAAGGGGAGGATGGTACCCATGTGCCAGCCACCAAAAGTTTTCCTTCTTCCTCTTCCTCTTATGAAAAACAGGACTGATGGAAAGAACAGGGAGCTATTTTGTCAGGATGAATTTCAAAAGGCTAAAAGGTCATTTCTGGGAAGAGGTTAGGCTGCTTTCCTTGCCTGCTGTGGGTTGGACAAAGCAGTCATGAATCCAGTTGCAATGAGAGATATTTATGTTTTTAAGAAAAAAAGGATCTCTGTATTTTGGAAAGGTGGTTGCTGAGGGGGAAAAACAAAAGTTCAAAGGGAATCTGTGGACTCTCCATAACAGCAGAGAACAGGTCAGAGAAGCATCTGTCCAGCCTGGTCCAGGGAGAGCTGATTCCCTGGGAATGGGAAGGATTCCATGGCTTTCCCAAATCTCTCCAAGCCCATTTTTCTGCTGTGTTCAGCCCATGAGCTCTGAAAACTCCCCAGTTGTTCAGCCCCTGGTTTCAGCTCCAGCAGTTTGCTCGTACCACTGGCTTAAGTTCATAAACTGTGTCATAACAGGCTAAGCTGGACATCTTGAAGGACTGCCAAAAAAAGGGCAAGCAAAGAAAATAACTGTAATCCACAGCTTTTTGAAAAGAAGAGGCATAAATAAGTTCTAAAGCCATGAGCACAGAGGAAGAAATCATGGGAAGAGCCCTGAGTGACTGAGCAAAGAATTGGTATTTAGGCTCCGTGTTGGTATTCCAGAAGCAGCCAGGGAATAATAAGGGAGACACTGATGTTGCCTGATTTTCAAGGATAACTCACACCCATTTCAGTGAACACACCTGGATTTCCTGCTGAAATTCTCCTTCTGCAGGTGAGGGGGTCGCTTGGCAGGACTGGGAGCAGCTCTGGGAAGTGTAACTCACTGGCTTGACTTGCAGCGGGGACTGGGAGAGCGGTCAGGGAGAAATCCATGTGAATTTTGGAGCATTCATCAACAGTGTTAGGAGTTCAATTTGGCACAGGCAGGGGCATAATAACACTGGAGTTACTTTGGGGCCCTCGCAGGTTGCAGCATAAATCTTACAGGAGCTCGATTTGTGTTCACTTTATGTGTGAAACATTAATAGATTTTTAATATACTGGCACAAGATAAAACGAACTTCAGCGACATCAAAAAGAAAAATCGACTTTGCACGACGCACAGGGAAATGCACTGGTGGTGTTGTACACGGCGCTGGGAACTTGTGTGAGGGTCAGGGTGGGTGAAACACAGGTTACACAGCCTTGGAGATTTGTTAGCTGTAGTAAAGAGTTGTTTAGAGGAGTAGAGACCAAGAAGTGCAGGTTTATGTGCAGCTGAAACACGGCAGGGCTTCCAAAGCGCCTTAAAACCAGCCTGCACTGACTACATTCATTCTGTCTCCAGCATTTAATCCAAATTAATTCTTAATCTCCCATTTTCTATGCTGGGTTATTGTTGTAACTGACTGGGAAGTTCAAACCACCAGCTGAGTCACTCAGCTTGATTTTTAAGGGTCTGAAATCCCTCCCAATATTGGGGATGGGGAATGACCTCCTGGAACCTGTTGTAAACATTGTCCATCGAGGGGGGAATTGCCAGAGGGGAAGTTTTCCTCCACAGGGAGAGGTTTGCTTATGGACTGTGAAAATCTACAGGACAAAATTAAAGGTAAAAACTGGATATTGGAGCACTGGATCTGGGCACTTTCCATTAGCTGGAAAGTCAGCTGAGTTCCAGATTTATCTGGATAAATAAAAGAGGGGTTTCTCCATGTTTCTTCTCCTATCTCTGCCATCACTTGGCTTATAAATATTTCACTTTTTTTGTCTGCAAGCTCCACTCTCTTGGTTTCCACGTTGCCCAACCAACTCTCCATCCTGAGGGCTGGTGCTGAAATATGAAAATGCTGAGGTTCTCTGCTCTGCCCAGTGCCCAGGAGCTGCTCCCACCTTTGCCAGAGCAGGAGCAGCCTCCCAGGGCAGCAGGGCCGTGGCACGGGGTTAACTCCAAGCCTCAGCTTTGTTTTGGGTCGCCGGTGCTTTACATGCAAACTGCATCGCAAATGTTATGTGGAGTTATAAAGTTAATATAAAAAGCAGATGGAGAGAAATTAAAGGAGATAGTCAGGGGAGAAGAGATGAGATATAAAAATAGATGGAACTGGTGAAGCATGGAAGTTGCAGAAAAGCTGTTCCAGATGCCAGGAGCTACTCCAGAGAGAAGTCTCATTCCAGAGACAGGGAGTGGTAGGGAAGTACACTGAGCAATTCAAGGGATAAAGGGAAGAATATGCACAAATCCTCCAATTTTTGCCTCAAAAAACCACCAAATACTACTTTGAATTCTCATGTCTTGCGAATTATCTCACAAACTTGAAAGAAGGAACAATACTCACCCTCAAAATCAGCAGTTAGACTAAATTTCACACCTTATTTATTAATATTTTATCTGAGAAATATAGAAAGATATTTATCATTTAAAGCCAGCAAGCAAAAAGCGTACCAACTTTATTCTGCACCCACAAAAACTCTTTAAATTTGCTTAACTCGGTAAAGATCTTAGCACACACCCAAATTTATCTCATAATCCATTTATTTGGCCAACTCTGGGATTAAACAGTGTGGTTCCTGCATTGCACCTGCTGAGTGAAACTCTCTCCCCGCAGGAGGGACAAATACGCCCCTGGGCTTTCGTACAAATATTAACGACATTAGAGTTTTTATCCCGATTTCCCACCCCCTCTAAGCGGAGTGGCTAGCGAGGGTGGAGTGGGAAGGCGTGTCATCCTCTGGGAGCTCGTGGTGACACTGCTGCACGCAGCTGCATTAGGGGAAGCAGATGTTCTGCACACCCCGCTGAGGAGCGTCGCCCTTCCTTCGGAACGCGCCGTCAAAGCTTCTCCGGTGTCTCAGCCTCACCAGCAGCCTCGCGTTCTCTCTGTCTGCCTCACAAGGAGTCACTAGCCCGCCGTGCTGCCTGGGGCCTCAGCACTGTCCTTGTCACAGCACGAGCCACCCCAGCCTTATCACAAACCCTCTTAGGGCAGGCTGGCTCTGTCTCTCGTTCGAGGCTTTGCTGCACGAGGTGGTCACAGGTGGGAACGAGGAATGGGTTGGGTTGGAGAGACCTTAAAGCTCATCCAACCCCATCCATGTCAGGGACACCTCCCACTGTCCCAGGCTGCTCCAGCCCCAGTGTCCAGCCTGGCCTTGGGCACTGCCAGGGATCCAGGGGCAGCCCCAGCTGCTCTGGGCACCTGTGCCAGGGCTGCCCCCCCTCCCAGGGAACAATTCCTGCCCAATATCCCATCCAAATCTACTCTTCTCCAGCTTCCACCCACCCCCCCTTGTTCTATCACTCCACACCCTTGTGCAAAGTCCCTCTCCATCCTTCTTGTAATCCCCTTTCCCTACTGGAAGGCAGATATCCTGCCTGGAATGCTTGATTTCCAGGCTGAAATGTGTTACATTCCTTGGGAGCCAAATTGCTTCCCAGAAGATTTTTTAGGCTGGAGAGGCTCTCTGGAGCAGTCTCCCCATCAATACCATGCTCAGACAAAGTAAGAATGTAGCAATTAGATGACATTTGTGGCCATTACCATCAAAGAACAGTATATTAATGATGTTCTACACAACCATTTCCCAGTATTTCCTTAGAAACTCTTGTTGGGTCTACCCATAAATGTCTCATAAAAGCTATAAATATTCAAGAAAGGAAGTCAGTTACATATAAAGACCTCTAATAGGCACTATGAATGAGTTCTGAACCGTATAATAGCCAGGCACCTGTGAAAAATGGCAAGAGGATGTGATCTATACATTATATATGAGGCACTTTGCTACAGCTGCGAAGATTTCGAGTTATTCAGCGGAGCTAGAAAATTAAAACAAGAGAATAGAACAAGAAAGGCATTTGAATTAAGTCTTGTGTGGCACTGCTTCTTACTCAGCCATCATTATAATAATTTGTTTTGCACAAAATAGATTTATAAAAGCTCATAAATTCCAGTTAAATGCAAATTCACATTGCTGGTATTTATTTAACTTTCTACAAGTTGCTCACAATGGGTTTGTGACCAGAGTAGACGAATCATTCCAATCAGATGCAACAGGCAGAGCTGGACACTGAGATGTCACTGAGCCATATTTTGGTTATGTTGTGTGTATTTTCAATACACAGTCAATAAAATAATGGTTAAAATTGTATTTAAAATGATACTGAACTTTTAGGGTTTTTCTCTGTCTCCTCCCTTCATTCTTTTCCTTTTAATCAGCAGCAGCAACAGCCAAACTTGCTGCAGGTCCTGGGCTTCCACTGACACCAATAAAAATTCATCGTGAGCACTGAGGAAAGCAATTCCTGGCTGCAAAAGGCAGCAGGAAAGGTCTGGGTTTGGGGGGAGCTGCCTGACATAGCCTGCAGATTTACAGGATATTGGGGCACAGGCCCTGAACCCACAGAGCCTTTCAGGGCTGATGGACCCACAGTAAATGACCCCAGCTGAAAACAGGGCACCTCCACTGCTGAGCAAGAGATCTGACACAAGATTTGCACCTGAGGGACCACCTGGAGCAGTTCCTTGCTAAACTCATTGCTCAGGGCCTCCAGGAATGGTGCTACTCAAACAAAGGGCTGCCCTGTCCTGGCAGGATGCTCCAGTTTTGGGATGCTGTGATGCTCCAGGGATCAGCCACCCCCTGAGCCAGCTGTGCCTGGACCTGGAGCAATCCCACCACCACCCTGCTGGGCAAGTGGTGAAGCTCTGTGCTTTAGCTTGCAAAATATGCCTGGAAAGTTAAAAATGGGGAGTGCATTTGCTTCTTCTCTCTCACAGATCTGCCTTAGGTAGGCTGAGAAAACTCCTGGTGGCTGGCAAAAGCAGGCATGGGAAAGTCTGTTCTCTGCTCCGCAGGAGCATTGCAGTGCTGGGAGTGAAATTTCACAATAAAATCAGAGAAGCAGCTGAAGAGTTCACATTTCTCTGATCATTTTTTCGTAAAGCCTGACATGACATCTCTCTAGGAGGCTTCAGCCCCTCCTGTGACTGGGTGGGCTTGAGGAACCTGAGGTGTCTCTGTGCTCGGAGCAGTGGCCAGACAAGAGAGGTTCCTTGTGCCTGCAGCAGCTCCCAGCTGTGTGGCACAAACCCCTCCTGCTCTCCTGGGGACAGGTGCCCCTCTCTTTTTTGGGACATCCCTGGGATTTCTGCTGGAGGAATCCTTGTGCAGCTCTTCCTACACTCGAGCATCGAGTGAGTGGGAGAAAAGCTCTGAGCACCCTCAGAACTCACTTCAGCATCAATGAGAATTCCAGCACTCGCTGCGGAGCCTTCCACTTCCTGAGAAGAGCTGGGTTGGTTTGATTCGCTTGTGTTTGCAGCCCTTCTCACCTGGCAGTGTGTGATTTTTCAGAGATGAGGTGGATATCACATTTATATGCTCTGGAGGTGCAAGGAAACCGTGTAGCAGCGCTGGCAAACGAGTGCCACAAGCAGAGGTCACAGTCATCAGGGTGTGTTTGGATCCTGCCTAATGAGTTACTCTCCTTGCTAAATAAATAATTAATGCATGCATTTATTGAAGACAAATGCTGTCATGATCTTCAGGCACCGAAGCTGAAAAAGCTACATCAGAGGATGTGAGCAGAGCGTTGTTAAAAATGTTCTTTCAAATATTTGTGCCACAGGAAGCAGCAGCTGCATGCAAACAGTCCTTGGCTTTTTGGTGGTGAAGAGACTTCCCAAAACACCAGCTTCTTTTTCACCCTTTGGGAATGAAAGATTTTCTTTTATTAATGCAACAGTCTGTGGGTCTGCAGGGTCACAAGTTACCTACCTGTGACCAGGAAAAAAGTTTTCACTTCCAGTGCACCTGAATAATTTCCACAGTTTGGCTTTTCTGGATGCCTCAGTGACTCGGAGTGGCCCCTTGGCTGTTCTTGTTCTCTTCTTTTGTAATGGATTACTCATCTGCCTTCCAATCTAAGCAGAAACACAAGCTGCAGTCAAAGCTGCTCCACGGACCCTTCTCCAGCCACAGACACGCAGCATTCCCCCAGGGACCATCCCCTCTGCAGAAAGGAATGAAAACCCACCACAGAACATGAATATTTATCCCTGCTGCTCTGCAGAGGGGAGAATTTCCATCTCTTCTTCTATTGCTGAAGTAAAAAGGGGCCAAAAATTCCCTTCTGGTGCCAGTGGGAAGAAAATGCAAGCACTGCAGCACTCTTGGAAGTCCTGGATTCATCCCAAGGTGCAGCACTGGGGGCTGGCAGTGCTGGGGAAACCCTCTGTGGGATTTTTGGGGTGACACCTGGGGTCAGTCCTCAGTTTGAGGAGTCACCAGCAGTCCAAGGACCAGGCTAAAGGCTTGGCTGGTGTAAATCAGCTCAAATGCACAGCTCTGAGTCCCTGTGGCTGAGAATCCAGCCCTGTGTGACAGCCTGGCCTTGGGAAGGTTCCTCCAGGCTGTGGAGACGCTCTCTCCACGCTTTGGAGCGAAGTAATGAGCACTCAGGGAGGAATAGAAAGAGAACTGAGTTCATTTTCAGATTTGTGGGAGTCCTTTATCATCCAAACTCCGATGGAAATGATCTCCTTGAAGAGTGTAACACTCAGACAGAAGCCAGGCACGGCCTGCCTCCTAATCGTTCTCCAAATTGATATAAAATACAGCTCAGGAGCTACAATATTAAAAATAAAAAGCTTCATAAGAAGCTCATTCTTAAGCATTTTCGGCTTTGATGTAAGGGAGATATTTTATGTGTCAAAAAAGTCTCCAGTGCTGGGTCTTGGCAGCAGTCTTGAGGGAAGGGGTTATTCCATGGCTGTGGTTGTACATCACCTGCTGGAGGGAAGACCAAAGCCATAATCAGGCCTCTCCCAGTGCCATGGTGTTGGGTATCTGTGGATAACTGTTGCAGCCCACATGCTTGTCCATATGTTTTTCCGTGAGGGATGATTAATTCTCCTTTTCTTCAGTACAATGTGTGGTTTATGCAGGGAATAGATCTTCACGAGCAGGAGAATTCCTGTGTAACAGGAAAATAAAGCTCCTAATCCTGCCATTCCCCTGGGGAAAATCCAGCTCAGAGAATGGCATCGAGGTCTTAATTCTCAGGAGTTGTTTATGGCGAGGGGAGCACCCCGGATAAGGCAGGGCTGCTCAGAATCTGCCATCTGGCCAGGCAGCAGAGCCCGGGGCTTTGGGAACTTTTAAACAGGCATCGTTCTTAAAGACTGGATTTTCCCTGGTGCATTGATACGTTTCGGAGAGGGAGAACAGCCCCTAATTGCTGCGGGCACTGCACTCAGAGCCTGGCGAAGAACTGGCACAGCTCCGCCAGAAGCACCTGAAAATGCGAGATTGGGGAGGTGGGGAAAGGATTCCCAATTCTCTTGGAGTAGGTGAGCACAGGAGCAACCTCTAACTTATTTTATGAAGCCCTCCAAAGCTGTGTTTGCTCCCGGGGAATGCACAAACCGCTTGTTTAAAGCCTCAGCCCTTGTTTCTGAGGTGGCAATTCTGTGCGCTCCCTGACCAGCCCACACCCCCACCTGCCCCGATGTTTCTCCAGCAGGGAAAACAGCTAAAAATTACAGTTATTAGTCACTATTCTCCCCTTCTTCTGAGTCATTAACATCAATTACTAACCGCTGCATTGTCAATTAAGACTATCACTTGCTGCTATTCACTGCTAATGTGCTAATTGTCATCAATTTACAGCCTCAATTACGTGGTCATACACTCGCCTCGAGGTATAGAGATGTGATAGAAGGATCTGGAGGAGAAACAAGCTCTCCCTGGTTTTAATGCAGGAAGAGAAACCTGGAGTGAGTCTGACATGGATGGAGTTGCAGAATTCTCCTAGAGAAAAATTATTCTAACACGCAGATGATGGTAAGGGAAAAAAAAAAAAAAACACAATTTAAGCCGAGTGTTTTACAAACCCCTTTTTTATTCTTGACCCTTCCACTTGAAATGTGACGTTATTTCACCTGCAATAGATTTGTGGCTCGTGTTCAATCTGTAATCATGTATATATTTTTGCCTAATTATATCTGATTGCTTACTGCATGTTGTACTTTCTAATGAGCATTGAATTATTAATCTGCTGCCGAGCCTTTCTCAGCATACAAAAGGGAAAAATGTCTGGTGTCATTGAACACAGCCTATTGTGTTCCCTTCAAGCAGAAGCAGCAAACTTTAGGATTCAGCAGTGTGCCAGATCCTCACTACAGACACAGCTGAGCTCTCTTTGACAGCTTTTAAATAATATGTTTTTGGTATGCTTTATCTGACACTAAGCTGCCCTGAAAATAGTAGAGGAAGTCTGCTATGAGAATAAAATCAGACAAACTCCTAAAAAAAAAAAAATAAAAATCCCTCCTGCCTCTATTTTTCAGTCCTTAGGCAAATAACCTTGTAGGCTGTATGGAAGGGTTTGATTTCTTTCATGCAGTTGCTCAGCAATCCAAGGAAATAAAGCAGAGATGCTTATCCAGAGCAAGGGTCCAGGGAAAATGATGGATCTTTATCCCAGCAGAGGAATAGGGATTTTCCACCTAAAATTGTGATGGGGCACTTGATTTCCATGTGCAATATTTATCTGTGATGGGGTGCTGGGGGTGAAATCCTAATTCAAATCATCCAGGGCACAGGGAGATGCCCCTGGATCCCTGGCAGTGCCCCAGGCCAGGCTGGACACTGGGGCTGGAGCAGCCTGGGACAGTGGGAGGTGTCCCTGCCCTGGCAGGGGAGGAAATTTGAACTTTAGGGTCCCTCCCTTCCCACCCAACCCATTCCATAATTCCAGGATGAATCTGTAATTTGATCCCAATAAACCCTCTCTTTGGCAAGGTGCAGTGCTGTTGATGCCTCCCAGCCCATCCACACACTGAGGGGACCCACCTGGGCAGGTGGGTCCCAAAGGAGGGGTGTTGGCTGAAGGGGGGACACACCCAGTGCAGACTTGGAGCTGAAACCCTTTTTAAATGCTTTTCCCTGGAGAGCAGCATCCTCCAGCTGAGATTTGGTGGCTCTCCTGCTCCTCCCAGGGCCCAGGGGGAACGCTGCCCATTTGTCCTCAGCCAGGCTCTCCTCAGCTGAGTGAAACCTCTGGGCTTCTCTCCCTGGTGATACCAGCTCCTCTGGCACATCCTGCCCTTCCAGGGGCATTTCTGCTCTGTGTGTGCACAAAACTTGGAGCATCTCCTTGGCTGTGCGAGCCCAGCCTCGGCCTCAGCTGGTTTTTATTGTGTGTGAGAGGAGGGGTTTTGCTTTTGAAGTTTTAAATCTTTTATTTGCTCCCCAAATCTCTTAACCCCCTGCTTGTGCTGGACAATATAAATGGCAGCTTTGGCATTGTGGTTTTCTGGTGATTGTTCCTATCTAATGCTAAAGCTGATTTTCCCCTCGAAAGATATTCCAGGCTCAGTGCATTAACTTAGATTCTGACAAAAAGGAATGAAACTAATGTAAGAGATTAATATTTGTGTTGGTTTGTTTAGAAGCCTTTTAGATTGGTTTGAGGAAAATTTGGGGGAGAGAGCTGAGGTTCAAATGTTTTATAACTGTGGGGTGAAACATTTCTTTGGCTCTGACTGAAATATCAGCTTCATTTGAATTGAGTGGCATCAGTTTGGGGTATTTTTTCCATATCTAGATTTTTCTTTTGATTTTGCTTATTTATTCTCTTATCTCTGCTCCCTGACAAAAATTTCTGGAGAAGAACAACCAAACAGAGGCTGAAGCTTCTGCACATTTTAATTGCCACTTGTTGAAATTAGTTTAATATAATAATGATTTCTTTTTCCAAATATGCTTTTTATGTGGAGTGATTCAGGAATGCAGTTGTCACAGGGGAGGGGGAGGAGGAGGAGGGAAGCACTGGATAATGAGGTGGGAATGAGTCAGTGTGTGAGGCAGCACTCCCCAAATCCCCCCCTGTGCCCCCCAGTCACACAGTGCCGATAAAGCTGCTCATTCCAGAGGGTCCTTGTCCCAACCTGGGCTGGTGGTGATGAGTTGGGCCATCAGGGCAGGCTCTGACCTTGAAAATGCAGCTTAGAAAGTCAAAGCAGAGCAGCTTGGCACAGCCCAGGGGAACTTTCTGGCTCTTTAACACGAATGTAAAGACTTTGTTGATGTGTAAACCTCTCCCGGACTCCCTAAGCTGACTGTGTAAAATCTCATGGCTGTAGTCTAAATTCTCACTTGCTGGCACTGGGGAGAATCCCAGAATGGCTTGGGATGGAAAGGACCTTAAATCCCACCCAGTGCCACCCCTGCCATGGCAGGGACACCTCCCACTGTCCCAGGCTGCTCCAGCCCCAGTGTCCAGCCTGGCCTTGGGCACTGCCAGGGATCCAGGGGCAGCCCCAGCTGCTCTGGGCACCCTGTGCCAGGGCTGCCCACCCTCCCAGGGAACAATTCCTTCCTGATCCTTTCAAATCCTTCCTGCCTGGATGCAGGGAGTTGCAGCCAGCTGAGGTGTTGGGTGTGATGTAGTGTGACAAATCTCCAGACTGATGTTCTCCTCCTCATTTTGTTCTCCCAGCTGTAAAGTCCTACTCCAGGTGTAAGAGAGCTTCTCCTTTGCACCCCCACCTGAATTCCAATGAAGATGTTGTTTTATTTGAACTGTAACAATGAAAGTGGTGACCCTCCTTTATTAATGGCAGGGAAGGGGAGAGATAAACAGCCCATAAATTACACCAGCATCAGATGCTCAGAGGGGAACTTTGGGTAGATCTCAAAGGACAGAGACAAAAGAGAGGGAAAATCAAGCACTGTGGTTAGAAAGGAACTGGAAATTGTTGGTTAATTAGAAACATAAATAATAAAAAATTGCTAAAGTCCAAGTTGGTTTTTGGGTTTGGTTTGAGGCGGTTTTTTGGAGAGGGAGAGCTTTTCTTCCTCAAACCACCTGTTCTCTAGACCTAGAAAATATTTCAAGAAGTTGAATACGTCTCTTTTTCTTCTTGAAAACTTCTATCCAGTTTTATTATTTGGGTAGGTAATACCACAAATACAGATGGCATTTACCCTTGCCTTGTCTCCTCCCAATCTGTTCTCTTTTCTGGGTTAATACCTTCTCCCACTCTGCTCTTCTATTTCAATGTAGGGTTTAAAAATAAAATGGCAGATTTCTCTTTGCTTTTCCTCTCTGTTGCTTCACATTTATATTTTGACTTTGTTACCTTTGGCTCACCTCATCTGCCTACATAGAAAGCTTTTTTTGTTTGTTTGTCAGATTCTTCTACATAACTTTCCCTAGAACTCAGAGAAAGCTCTGCTTAAAGAACAACTTTCATGCCTTTCAACCCAATTCATTTTCTCTTAGTACATTTTATTCTTTATAATTTCAAGATTTATGATTTACAAACAGCACAGAAGCGAGGAGTTTAGGGAGACAAAAACAGGAGGGTGGGGAAAAGTAAAATCCGTATTTTAGTTTGGGTTTCTGCCTAAAAGGATGACACTGGGTCCGTTTTTCTCCAGTACAATGGAAGGTATTGAATTTGGAGATTCATGCATGAAGTAAAAATTGGCAGGAAAAAGATCAGTTTAATGAAATTCAAAGCAAGTTCCTACAATGAAACTGTGTGGGGAGTGGGGGTGTCAGATTGAACTTTAATAGAAATTTTTTCCCTTAATTTTTTTATGACAGTATTTTATTAAAAACCCCACAAGCGTTTCGAGAAGAAAATATTGTTCTCAGGGTAAAAGTTTGAACGTAGCACTTTGAAAACAGGAGTGAAACTCTTCTGTCTCCTTCCACACATCATCCTTCATTTTGGACGTACTCCAAAAGAAATCATCTAAGCCTTTCAAATCATCTTGTTTTACTTTCTTGTTCTAAAGGCATTCTTTAAGTCAGGCTCTATTTTGAACACCTCCACTCTCCCTAATAATCATCTCCTTGATGGCTTTACCACAACTAGAGAAAAAAAATTCCAATTCTCCAGCTGCAATTGTGATGCTTCCCTGTCCCAAGAACATAAAAAAAGGTTCCTGCCAGCCCGTGCTGTCATTTGCAAACTCTTTGTCACATTTTGTCACAGCAGGGATCAATATTTGCCACGGTGCCAAGGCGGCAGCTCCATATGCCGCCTCTTTTCATGGAGGGCATGCCAAAAATAACACTGTGGTGCAGCTCCTGGGGGAGGTGGCGCCGTGGACGTGGACAAATGGATCTGGTCTCCTCTTAAAGCATCCATGGTCGCCCTTCTGTTGGTCCAAAAGGCAACCAGAGCTTTGCCAGGGGTGATTTGGGCCGCGAGGACTCGCCGTGGGTCTCAGCGGGAACTGGGTGGGAGTTTGGGTGCTTAACACCACTCCAGCGTTTCTGCAGGCTGATGAATCCACAGAAAGCTTGTCATTATCCCAGGGTTTCCCTCTGGACTCCTTAGCATGTGCTGGTGTCTGGCTGTCTCTTCGTAGCATATGTTCTCCCTCTCCCAAGCCCATCCCGAGCCGATCCCGGGGCGCTTCCGCGGGCTCGGGGCCGCGCGGCGCTGCAGGGTGACCTCTGCTCAGCGTGGTGCTCCTTGAGTTATGGGGTGGCAGTGCCATGGCAACGGGAGGCTGTGGATGCACTCATTACCAGACAACATTTGCTAATTAAAGACAGCTCAACGCTCATCTCTCACTGCTTTCCCAGCACAAAGGCGAGAGGCGCAGGTACGGGTTTGTCACTTGAGGCGTGGCAGGAAGAACTTTGTGTGCTGCTCCTCTTGCACTGTCAGAGCCACTCCCCGATGAACTCACCCTTCTGGGGACCCAGAAGGAGGCACAGGTGTTCCCCGTCCCCTCATGAATCTCATCTACCTGTGTATCTCTAATAAAGCACCATTATGACCAGGGAGGAATTTTATTCACATACCAGTTGGCACAAGGTGTTTCCTGGTGGCTGTGGGTGTTGCTTGGATTTCTACCCGTTAATTTAAATGAATATTGAATTTCCAACTGCAGAATCTGAGGTGTTCATGTTCTGGTGAAGTTCTTTGGGTTCTTTTTTTTTGACAAGAAATGAAAGACAGATGTTTGCTGGATTCTTCTATTCCTTAGACCACTTCGATGACCTTGTGCTTTTCACTTTTGGAAATTACCCCAGGCACTGCAATATCTACAAAATGTCTTTTCTTTCTCTCCTTTCCACAGCCTGTGATTCTCAGTAAGGTGTGGTCAGGCTTGGTTTCCCAGCCACAGCACCCTCCAGGGAAGGACTTTTCTCTTTGGGTCCCTCGTGGATCAGGATTTTCCTAGGAGCTGAGGACGTGATTTGAATAGGAATTTCTCAGAAATGAGCTGAAAACTGTGGTTGGTGGGTTCTGAACCCACCCCATCCCTTCTTATTGCTGCAGCACCTCTCCTCTGTCACTCACAAGTTCCTTTTCCTTCTTAAAGAAGATGCCAGACATGCACAAATAGAGCCAGGGGCTGAATACCTCACCCCAAAACCCCTTGTAGAGCAGGTTGTCCTGGGAGCTGATCCCCTGAGGAATGGGGTTTAGCTCTTCCCAGGCAAAGGAAAGAATTAATGGTGACTCTCTCAGACTGAGGGCAGGGTATCACCAAGCCATCTTTTTCCTTCTGTATTTTTGTGGTTCCAACCCTTAGCTTTCTCAATCTTTTTCCTTCCAAAGTGTTTATCACCTTGTATTGGTTCACATCCCAAATATACTTGATTTTCACCATAATTACTTACCAGCATTCCACAAAGCAGTGGTCTGGGAATCTCTGACCTCTGGAAATCCCTTCAGGGAGATTATTCTGCAAGGGTAACCTTGCACCCAGAGCCAAACCTCTGTGTGCACTCGGGGAATTGCATCATCTCTGATGTATTAACGTGATTTGATGCCATCATTTAAGCAACTGGAGATGCAGAGGTGGAAGAATACGTGCAGACAGAAAATTAAATTGTATAGATCATGAGCATCTCAGGGCTGATTAAATGAAATGAGAGTGCATTTCCTCTTTCATACGGAAAGAGGCTTAACATTAAAAACACCCTAATCTTTTCTAAGATAAAGTTCATTAACACAATGATTATTCATTTGGCTTTTATAATGATACTGCTGCTTAATCACCAGAACATTGCTTCCTGTGCTCTAGGAGAACCAGCAGGAAGCATTTGAAGAGATAGAGCTGGTGCTAATGCAGCAGCAGCCAGGATGGAATCTCAGTGCCTTTCATTTGAAAAGTGAATTCCTGCTCAGGTTTCTAAAACCCCACCCATCAAACAGCAGGAGCTTTAAACCCAACATTAAATTTATACAGCAATGAAGCCTCAGGTTTCCTGTTTCTACACAGTTAACATCTAAGTTTCCTCCTGGGTCCATTTCCATTATTTATTATATTATTTGCCTAGAGTAGCACCCCAGAGGAGCATTGTAATCAGGAACTGAGCTTGTGTTGGGAGAAATACAGTGCAGTCACTCCAGAGCTGGCCTGGCCCCTTGAGTTTATAATCCTAATAAACAAGGCAAACAGTAATAGAGATAGATAAACAAATGCTGGAGGTAGCTGTCTGCTTAATGACTTCCTCTCCCTGCAGTTCCCATTCCCCACCTCGTGCTCCTGCACAGTTCCAGCCACTTCTCCCTCACTCGGCTGCCTGGGTCAGCCCGAAGCTCCAGGGTCCCCTCCTCCCACTGCTGAAGGGCTTCATTTCACCTTTCCTTCACCTCTGCTCATCATTCCTGTTCTTTGTTGTTTTCTTCCTTCGCCTCCTCTCCCGGCAGCTCCTCGGCCCTGGTGACCAGCCTGTGATGGTCCCTCTGGCATCAGGGGCAGGCTGACCTCCTGATGCCACCCCAGATGCCACCGAGCAGGGGCACTGCCTCTTCTCCTCCCTGGCAATATTTGAGGGCAGGAATTGGAACCATTTAACCCCTCTCTCTTTTCCTGGAGTGTTTTTCCTCTAAGAAACAGGGGGGAGTGTGGAGGAATGAAGCAAGGAATTGGGAGATGCCTCCAAAGAAAGAGGAAATATTTGGAAGGCCATCACGGGGGATTTTAGTACCTGTTGATGTTGTAAATGTAGGGCAGTTTGATTTCTACACATTAATTTAAATGAATATTGAATTTCCAACTGCAGCTATTTTCTTGTATTGAAGCCACATTGGAATCTGAGGTGTTCATGTTCTGGTGAAGCTCTTTGGCATCTTTTTACCTGACAAGAAACAGAGGACAGATATTTGCTGGATTCTTCTGTTCCTTAGACCACTTTGATGACCTTGTGCTTTGCACTTTTGGAAATTACCCCAAGCCCTGCATATCTATAATTTTTTTTTTTTTTTTTATAATAACAATGTTTGCAGGCAGCCCTTTTCTCCATAGTGAAAGCAAGTGCCCCAGGAGTCAGCACAGGCTTCCACTCATCAGCAGAGGGTTCAGAAAATATTCTGTTCTTCAGGCTGCTGCTCACAGGCATTTATTCCCTTATTTTTACCACTGCAAGAAAGGGAAGTCCTATAAAGAACATCATTCTGGTTCACAAACGTAGGGATGGGGAAACTGCAACACACCCGAGCACCTGCACCTTCCTGGAAGGGCTGAGATCCAAGGGGCTCAGCCCGAGGCTGGAGGAAGAGGAGCTGTGAGTGTCCCTGGGCAGCCCTGCTCAGCCTGGCGTGCTCTGAGCAGGCTGCTGGGCTGCCTTCTGCTCCCTCCCTGCTTTTGGGCCAGCAGGAGCACCCCTGGTCAGTGCTGGGCGTGCTCTGGGCTGCTCCCCACTGCCCTGGCACTGGGTGGGACAGATAAAATCACCTCTGCTCAGACTGGGATCCTGCTGCTTTCCTCCAGAGCCTGCTGGATGTAACGTGCACGAGAAGGGGGGATTAGGAAGTGGCTTGTTTTGCCTAAAAATTTCTAAAGCAACTCACATTCCATTTGTGCCATCCACCCTTAATTCCCTGGGGATAATTCTCAGTAGGGGCAGTGAGTCCTTTTCTTTCTCCTACCTGCTCAGTGCAGCAGAGGGAAAGCTGGATAAAAACAATCAGGGAAAATATAGCAACACTTCTGCTCTAGTAGGAGCTGTTATAATCCAAATTAGCTGATAAAAGCATTCTTGAGAGTGATTTGGGATTGAAGTCCACAAAAAAATGGTTAAAAGGTTACATCTGAAAACAGAACTTTTGAGTACAAATTGTTGCTGCACAAATGCATCTGGGAAGATCAGGTTTAACACTCTGCCTTGTTCTCCCCATTTCCCTCTCAGATCCTTTGGTGTCCATCTTTTAGAAATGTCAAAGAAATGTGGAAGCATTTTTAAATTAAGCTCAGGTGTGCAAACAGCTCTGATCCTTCTGCCTCCAGAGCCACGTGCATAATGAAATGAAAAAAACCATTAAATATTTACTACAGGTCATTGTTTCTGCATTTAATTTTGTATTTATTTGTTTGATAAAACTCCCCAGTCAGATGCTCTGGGCACTCCTGGCTATTAATTGCCAACTCAGCATGCCATGCAATTAAGGGAAACAAAACAAGACTGAAAAGCTTCAAAAATAGAAGGGGAAACAGGAAAATCACAACAGCAAATAGGAAAATCACGATGTCTGTATCCAAAAACTGCAGATGTCACCAAACTCATGTGTTGGCACAGGAGCTGAGCTGTGAGAGCAGGGTGGGGCAGGGAGGACACGCTTTCCAGGAGAGGGACCAGGCACCAAAGCACAAATGTTCTCCCAGTCCAAACAGTCCCCTCTCAACTTCAATGAGAATTTTGCTCCCAGAACTTTCGCTCCCAAGACATCTCCTCCACAGTTCTTACAGCATAAATAGCCCCACATTGTTCAGTTTTAAAGAAAATAAATGATGCTTTCAGCCCAGTCCTATTCATTGCCTGTGACTGATATCAGCAAAGCACTGGTGCTGGTTATGTCTATGGAGATACAGCCTTGCAGTGCAGATGTGTTATTTAAATTACAATGCTGGGAATACATTTGTGTCAGTAGCTTTCCATCTCCTGCACCAAGCGTTGAAGTTATGAGGGGAAGAAAGCCCTGTTTTTTCCTGAGCACCACTGTATTTTCCTCTTTTCACAAGTCAGTTTGTTACATCTGAAGAGCTTACTCATGCATCCCCATCCAGTTCATTTTTATTGCAGCTCTGTGTTTGTTACAGATAAGCTCCAAGGATGCAGCTGAAAGCTGGGCTCTTTCCAGTTTCCATGTATTTTTTTTTTCCCAAGGTTTTAATCGTTATATAACATTGTGTTATGACACAACCTCCCTCTCGCTGAAAGAAAATTGCTAAACTCGGTTTATCGAATGTTTCAAGGGTACAAAGTTCAGATAAGAAAAGTTGAGATAGTAATCAAAAATGTCAGTGAGAATTATAAGTTTCTGGAAGTATAAAAGGGTGTTTCTTATATTTCTTTCCTCTTTTCCCCCTTTTTCCTTACGGTATTCTGTTTTCCCAAATCCTCAGTATTTGGGGAAATCTCTTTTTCAGGGACTGTTCCTGTTTTCCATCCCCTTTAAGAGCAAACCTGGCAGGTGCAGGCTCTGCAGAAGCAGCCAGTGGTCGTTTTTGAGTGGCCCTTTCTGCAGCTCCTGGTGCCCCAATTTGAGTTTCTTGCAGAAGACAAGGGATGCTTGGCCCAGCAGCTGCTGCCTGAGTGACACCAGAGGGGACAAGGGCAGATTTCTTTCTCAGAGGCACAGACCCAAAGGGAAGCCAAGAAAAGCCACAGGGAAATGCTGGTTAAATATTAGGGGGAAAACAACCTTTGCAATGAGGGTATTGTGCACTAGGCCAGGCTGCCTTGAGAGGATGTGAACATTCTGCAGCTGAAAATGGTCAGAATTCAGCCCAAACTCAAGCTGGCCCTTCTCTGGGGATGGACCAGATGACCCCGAGGTCTCTTTCAACCAAAATTGCCCCATGGTTTTAATGCCTGGTGGGTTCCTCTCCACGTGAAGCAATTATTTAGCACCCACAGAAAACAATATTGGTGATTTCAATCCCATTTTTCCCCTTCTGCACCTTTTTTCATCTGCACAGTCATTCTTTCAGATCAATCGTGTCTTGCTGTCACAGGAGACAATCATTGTAATCATTTACAGGGAGAATCAGCATAATTCTGAATGTTTCACACCCTAAAAAAGGGGAGGATGACAAAGTTGTTCTTCTGTCCTAGAATTGAACTGCCACTCTTGCCAAATCTCACCCACGGGCAATTAAGGATTCATCAAACACTAACATTCACATTCCTTTGGGGTTCGAAGTGAATTAGTAAAATATGGATGTCAGGATGTCTGTCAAAGAGGGGATAAGGGATTGTGGGATTATGGGTCACTGAGAGTAATCAAGGACCAGTTCTTCAGCATTTCCCTCCTGCTAATTAACTGGATTATCCCTGATGCCACTTTGTGGGATGGTGGGATGGAAATGGTCTCAGGATACGTTGGGAGAAAAGCTCGGGCGCTCAGAAGGGCTGAAGGAAAGAGGCTTTGTGGTGATATTCCCCAGCTGATTTCATCCATTGGGTGTTACAGGCAAAAAAACATCCAAAAATGTCCTGTGTGCTGGAAATCATCGTTCCTCTGCGTGTGACGGGAGATTCCCAGCAAATTCTCCAGGATCCACTCACTGCATTTACTTGGCCTGCAGGGATCAACCAGGAAACAGGAAAAAAGGGAGAAACCTGCAGGTGTTTCTGGACCCTCCTCAGATCCCACCACTTTCACTGAGGAGCTGGAATATAAATGCTGTGATTCCTTAGACAGTTATTTTTTTTATCCCAAGTAGCCAAGGAATGGTTCTAATTATTCCTAGGTATCTGATTTTTACTGGAATCCCACTGCCCAAGCTGGTCGTTGGTCCAGCAGGGATGAGTGATGGCTCAAATTTTGTGACAGACTTTGAGCCAGAGAAGGAATTCTCTGAGTGTGGCCCCCTTGACATTTTGGCCCTCCCAAGTCTCCCAACACGGCCAAGTGAAAGGCCAAGAAATGGATACATCAATATTTTCTTATTGCCATGCTCATTTTAGCCAGGACAACACTAAATTTTGGCTTTCTTCCTCCCATCCCAGCTTCTGCTGTGTTTTATTTCTTTTCCTCCTCTTTCTTTCCTTTGTTGAGTCTAAGATGAGGAATAAAAGACAGGTGAGATGTAGGAAAAGGAGAATTATCCCAGAATATCAAGATATTCTGAGACTCTGTGATTTTGGTTCCTATTTACACCATTGTAGTCTGCAATCCAAAAATTCAAGGAGAACCTGAGATTATTGCTGTTCTTCTTCTATTATTCATGAATTCTTCAGTGGTAAATTGACTGAAAAAATGGGTAAAACTAATTTGATAATTATAAGTTGATAAAACCTCCACGCTGCTTACCCAGAAGTCGGTAACCATAGATCTGCTCTGTTTAAGAAGTTTAAATACATAAAACTGTTAATTACTAATGCAAATTCATAGTGGAGGGAATGATGGTGCAGTTACACCCAGAGAATAAATGTTACATTTTTCCTGCAAACAATTTTTAATTCTGTAATTTTAAGAAAGTCCAACACTGAGCTGTGCAAAATCATTATGGGGCCTTTTGAATATAGAGTTGAGGGTTGAAAACCAGTTATGTAAAGATTTTTTTGGACTGGAAAGGAGGATTAATTAGAGCCTTAACAAGGCACGGAGTGTGAATTTTGACAAATCACCAGAAAAATTGTACTGAGCCCTGGGGCAGAAGCTCAAAGCAGGCCCAAAACATATATATTTTTTATATATTCAGAAATTTTAATATATATATTTCATAGATATATTACTATATAATTATTTTTATATATTTATATACACACATATATGGTTTTTCCAGTTGACTTGGGGATGGAGGCCTGGATTTGCAATACCTTGGTAGCTGAGGGTCTGAGGCAAGCATTTGCTCTCTCATAAAAAGTGGGGCTGGAATCTCTGCAGGCAGGAGAACAAATTCCTGCAACTCCTAAATTCTCCCCTAAGCCTGCTCAGATTTCAGGGTGATACCACAAATCTACTCCCAGCTCGCTGTGCCTCACTGCATTTCACTGAGTTTACACACAGCCAAAATTAAAATGTTACAAGAGGATGAAAGAAAGAGAGTGAACTTCAAGGCCTGAATATTTGATATCCTAATATTCATTAAGAGGCAGTAATTATCTGATTAATTCTGGCACATTACATTGCTTCAATCTTTAAACGTTACATAAATTTTATGCCAATTAATTAAAAGGAAATGGGTTTTATGCACCTTCTTTATTCTTAATCCTTTGTTCCTCCTATCTGAGTGTGTCCCTTTCAGGGAGGGGGCTGTGAATTATTGTGAATCAGGCACCTCCCAAGGGGGATGAACTCTTGGGAAATGAGACAAAAATAAAAAAGAAAAGGAAAATATATGTATCACTTTCATCTTCAGATGCTGATATTAATAAGTGAGCTCCTAAAAAGAAACACCTGCATCCTGAAATGAAGGATTTGAGGCACCTCTGATAATCCAGTTCACCTATGGCAGGAAGTGGAAAGGAAAAAGCATCTTGGAAATAATATTGGAGGGCCTTGAGGTTGAGGAGGGATTTCTTCAGTTCATGATGAGTTGTCTTTGAACCAGGAGAATCCAAAAAAAAGCAAATAAAAGTCAGGGTTTCCCAGGGAAACCACTGCAAACTGGATTCAGCACTGTGCAAAACCAATATGAAACATTTAAACCAAAATATTTATAATAATTATATATATGCATGTAGATATCTATAAATCCCTGCACATAATGATTCATTCAGACTAATTAGTTCATATGGAAAGATCTGAGCTTTTTGGTCTGAGTTCCCACGTGGATTAAATGGAGATAAAAATTCTTTTGTGCTAATTGTAACGAGCATTGGAGGAGAGCCATGGAATTGTGAGATATTATTTATTATTTTCTAGGAATCTTGGCCATCCCTGAAGAGCAGCCACCAAAGGGGTGGAAATGTGGTGGGAAACCATTTTTTGTCTTCAGCCCTACCTGACATAAGATTTCAGATAAGGGCATCCAAAAAACAGCCTCATTTTCCTGTTAAACCTCAGAGGAAAAACAGATAATAAAATTGTCAGAGCTGTGTTTATCGATGGCTATATGTGATTGCTGCCTTTACATATAATTTGTCCTTTATGTCACAACCTGCTGGACAAATATATAATTTCAGTTCACATTATCATTGTCACAAATATTAAATAGATCTCGATAATTTAGCATTTTTGCAAGGTCTCCACATATTTTTATTTATATATTTTTTATATTTTATTTATATATATTTTTATA
>VZSE01003926.1:0-29477 GCA_013398275.1 Promerops cafer | reverse complement strand
GGCGGCGGGGGCCGTGGGCAGTGCGGGGGCGCGGATCGCTCCGTCCCGCTCCCGGCGGCCTCGCCCGGCGCCCCGGCACAGCTGTGTGCGGTGCCTGCCGCCTCCGGGGAGCGAGTCCTGGCACTTCGGTCCCTTTCTAAAATGGTGCCAGCAGCCTCAGTTTGAAGCAAGCGTGTGCAGTGGCGGATACGTGCCAGGAGAGCAGGGAAGGCTCTGGTGCTGCCGAAAGGGAGGACAACAAGCTGGGTGTGAGGCCTGCTGACGGATTTAATTTCTTGGGTGTGACAGATTCCAGGAGGAAGGAGGGAGGGGTGGGGGGGAACCTTAAGTGCTTGAAGATCAGATCCTGCATTAATTACTTCGTTCAAAAGCCTTCAAATTATTTTTTCAGTGTTGTGCTGGATGATTTGGCATACAGATTTAAAATAAAGACGTTTTGAATAGGGAGATCTTTTAAGGAGAGAGACTAGGTGGTGATCTTGGAAATCTTTTGTTTCTGTTTTTGTAACATGCTCTGCTTTGGAGCAAGGTTAAGTCCGTTTGCTTAAAGCTAGCTTTTGTCCATGTCTTCTTGGAACATCATTTTTGCTTTTCCTGTTCCCCTGTTTTTTCCTTCCTCTTATTCTCTGGCTGTAATCGGGGGAATAATTAATAATATGTAGTTACCCATGTTTAGTAGAATTAAAGCATAACAGAAGGCAGGTTTGTGCCTCTTTGGCCTTGTCAACTGGAAAGAACATGTTCTTATCTAAAGATATCACTTTAATTACTTATTAACAGTCCATGTAGTTTTGATTTAAATTTCTCTAATGTTATTTTATTGAACTAAAATTACAATTGGTTTGAATTCCTGAACTTTAAAACTCAGGATTTCATTATAATATATTAAAAAATATATTATTAAGGTATTTTATAGGTGTATATTTGAGACTGTATATCAGTATGCTGATATGCATGTATTCTTATAACCGTGTGTATATATATTCACTTGCCCACTTTCAAAACATCTCTTTTAAATTTATTTTCATTATATTGCGTAATATTGTTTTATGTAATGATTGTGATATTTATTTAATATATAATATAATAATTTAAATCAGCTAGTTAAAAAAAATGTTGGTCCTAGGGTAAGAAGCTTGACTATAAATTAAGAAGGTTTTTTAAATGCTATAAACAGATTGCAGTCAATAATAGAAGTATATTTGAGGGTAGCATAAAAAGCCATGTGAAAGTTGCGCAACGTGTTATCACACACTGTTCAGCCAGGGGGGCATGTAGTGAGTACTTCCTTAGCCTCCACCAAGGTTGGAGCTTGAGGGGTTTCCCAGTATGTCTGTCTCTGCGTTTGAATTCAAAATTCTTGTTGCAGTTTTTTTTAAACTCTTTGGGTTGAGCAATAAATGGTAAAAGAAATTGCTGTATTTAGTTTCATGGATAGTTTCTTAAAGAGTTGTGTAAAACATTAATGTGGAAGCTTCAACGTTGTGAAAATTTATTTCTTTTATAACACCTCTCAGTTATAAAACTTCTCCAAACTTACTGTCCCCAGAGTGTTCATAAGTGAAAATCAACAGGTAGAAGTATCTTTTTATTAGTGAAAGATGACTTCAGAAAGGACTTAACCACTGACAACTGCTATTACTGTATGGCAGCTTAACATACCTGTAAGTGGTACCTCCAGATGCAGAAAACTGAGTTCTTGTTTGACTTTTTTTTTGTAGAAAATGTAAATAAAGTTCAGTTATTAGACTCCTGGGCTATCTCCACAAGGAGAGCTAATGCACACCTGGGTTCACCCTCAGAACTTGGATGAACTGTGACTTGTGGTCATTTTTAGAGCTTCATTATGACTGATACTGGGCCCCATATAAATTCCATATGTAAGTGGAAAATGAGCTTAAATCTCAGGTATAAGCTAACTTACCATAACTAGTTGTTAAAATAGTATTTTTATTTACTGCAAATTTAGAGAAATTCCTGTAGTTTTTATCAACATAGGAAACTTTAAACTGGAACAAATGGCCTGACAGGTCTAGCAAATAAAAAAACTGTGTTCTGCTGGTATGTAAAAGTCTTTATAATGTTGCAGAAAAATTTTGCATTAACGTACTCTTTAGAATCTTGAACTCCACTTTTTTAAGAAAATTCAATTTTTAACAGCTGGTGAACCATCAGTACATCAATTACTAAAAAAGGAATTTGAAAAAACCCAAACTGTTTTATATGCAAAGGATGTGGAAGCCTTTTAAAAACAAAGACAGATGGATTTTGTAACATTTATAGGCGCTAAAATGAAAGGAAGTTATGCCAAGCTTACAAAATCACTCTACATCATAAGATAGTGCTAATTTATTTTTGTAAGCAAATTACCCTTTTGGAAGTAAATTGGAAATAACCATTCTTGGAAGTTTCTTGTGACCATCGTAGATTTGATAATGGCTGGTGAAATGAGTTGACCATTGCTGCTTCCCTGATGCATACCTATTTGGAATGCTTTCAAAGCATGTGCTCTCCTCCTTGGGAGTAATGATTAATTAGCTTTTTCTTCTGAGTTTAATATTGTCATCCTTGAACTTGCACTTGAGTTACTGTGGGGTGGAGGAGAATCACAGGAACATTTGCCATGGCTGGTGCACATGGAATGCTGCAGGAATAAGTAGCTATTAAGAATTTGGACAAGGAATAGGATGGAAGAACGTGTGTTTTAAAAGTTATTGCTGATGGCTTAAGATACCCAACTATTTTACATTTTCCTTGCTGCCATGCAAAGTAGTCCAGCCTGTGTTCTGTAAGAAAATAATATTATGTTAATACACGTGTAGGTTACATAATGTGCCAAGAAGAGTTTGTCCCTCTCTGGGGGCCATGCCCAGAACTTAGGACATGGGAGGGAGCGGCAGAGTTGTTAATACTTGCCTTCGATAGATATGCACTTGAAAGCCTGTTAGTGCTGACTTTCTTTGCCTAATTCTGGTATGACCTGAAGAGTTTTATTGCATCTGGGAGAGATCAGAGGTAGAAAATACCAGTAGAACCATCAAGAAAACTTTGCGCAGGTACTGTCTCTTGACTGTGGGGACAAACCAGCTTCTCAGGAGACATGGCTGCTATTACTTTAATCCTGCTTACTGAAGAGAATAAAAGGGGGAGAAGGGAAGATTGTTGTCTGCTGTGAGAAATCACCCACAGTATAGGGGAAATTGGTGGAATTTGATTCTGTCATCATAATGAAATCATACATCTCTGTTCAGATTTGCAGTCTACCTTGTTCAGTTGTAAAACAGTTTAGGATTGTACGATGGACCAAGGCAGAGCTAAAGGGACATGCTTTCTATCCTTAGTTTAATTTTTAAAACTTTGTGAAATGAGAGAAATGCATTGGCCTCAATGAGATAGTATAGCAGATTGTCCTGATCAAATACATCTTGCTGTGCTCGTCACAAGGGAAAAGTCAGAAATTAAAGACATTAAGGTATAGATTGACTGTACAAATTAGTATCTAATGCCAGTTTAAGAACCCTCTGTATATATGCCAAAATTAGAGGGGGCTGTAGTGTCTAATTAGTTATCCCTAGATGATATCCGACTGCAAATAGGAAATCAAAGTTGTGAAGAGCCATATAATGTGCCTTTCATCCTGTAGCATTCATCTTTTTAATGGCTGGCCAGCCAGCATTTTCCTAGGTGTTACTAAGCCTTTTGAAGCTGGTTTCTTAAGATATTGACAAAGTTTATTATAGCACTGTTAGGTTTGTATATACCAGATTCTTCTGCTTGTGTTCTGCTCTGTTTGGACTGCATGGGTTGTGTATCTGAATTTAATCACTTTCAGTCTATTTTTTTTTTTAATGTTTTAGCACAGTCTCTCTAGAACCCATATAAAACATTTGAGTCCACAACATCCTGTGGCAAGTTCAGGTTGATTAGAATTTGCACACAGCTTACCCTTGTTAGTTTTGATCTGATCTTCAGCTATTGTCTTTTGACCCTTTATTTTTATATTGGGCAAGAGAGGGCACAGTCTCTGTGCAGCTTCTCCAAGGCATTCATTTTGTAGGCCTTTGTCTTATTTCCCCTGTTGGCTGTGAGTAGCTTCTTCTCCAGACTGAAGAGGCTGATCTAATCAGTTCTTGATTATATGAAAGGTATTCCATGTATTTTTTACTTGCCTTTGTCTGAGCTGTTGTTTTACTTTATTTAGAAGTTTTGACTTTTTAGGGTTAATTTGGTTTTTTTAAAGAAAGTTAACTAACTCTGCTCTCAGTATTTGAAATACAGGCACAAATTAGTTCTGTACACTGTCACAATAGTGTTCTCTTTATTTTTCTATTTATTGATCCATGTGGAGCACTAAACAGTCCAACTGATCTAAAGTAAAGTGTCCTATATCCAGATATTGTTGTGGGTGGCAGTTACCAGCTCACAGAGACTGTGATTCTGATAGAAACCCAGAATGTTCTCCTACCTGCAGATACATAGGCTTTGCTTAATGTTGATCTATAAGCATTGCTTCTGCTTATTGTACATCACAGTCCTTCTCCAGTTCTTCAGTTAGCTCTTATCTTCACTGGTATGACTTTGTATTGTCAACAGTCTTCATCCCTTTTTGTGAAGTAATTTTGAATATACTGAACAGCATAAACCAATGCAGGTTTTCCCCAGGCATCTGGTGGTAATTTTCTGCAATGTGGAAACTGCTTAGACAGTTTATTGCTGTTCCTGAGATACTTGTACATGGAAGAGCTTTCCTTTTTTCCTCTTGGTTGCTTAGTTTCCTCAAGATTTAAGTGAGGGACTTAAACTGGAAACTCAAACTCCAACTTAAATTGGAAACTCAAATGACGTCTTNCCTCAAGATTTAAGTGAGGGACTTGGAAACTCAAATGACGTCTATCATTTAGTTGCCCTTTATCCATGGTGTACCACCCATACTCTTAATAAATTACATTAATTTTGCAGAGAGGGACTTCATAGAATCATAGAACAATTTGGGTTAGAACAGACCTTAAAGATCCTCTAGTTCCAGTTTCTCTGCCATGGAAAGGAAGGGACACCTTCCGCTAGACCGGACTGCTCAAAGCCCCATTTAACTTGGGTTTGAACACTTTCAGGGACAAGGCATCAACCACTTCCCTAGGAAATGTGTTCCAGTGCCTTACCACCCTCTGAGTAAAGAATTTTGTCCCACTATCCAGTCTAAACCTACCCTCTTTCAGTCTGAAGCTATTACCTTTGGTCTATCACAAATGCCCTGGTGAAGTTGCTCTCTAGCTCTCTTGTAGCCCCTTCAGGTCTGGAAGGTCACAGTGAGGTCACCCTGGAACCTTCTCTTTTCGGGGCTGTGTTGCCTTAGTGACAGCCAGGCTGAATTTTTCTCATTATTTGTGTCCACTAAGTCTATTCTTGATTACATTGTTTACTAATTAGTGCAACAGAGATGTCAATCTGGATCTTCCTTGAGGCTCTTTAAATATTGACTGTGTTTTCCACATGTGTTTACTTTAGGAACTTTGTCAGCTCCAAGGGAGAGATTCTGCACCTTGGCTAAAAACACAGCTGTTTCATTACTGCTTAAATGTTCACTGCTACTTCTGCATAATATGAGACCCTCAACAGGTTAAACTATGGAAAGCTCTCTAAACTGTTGGACAGTGAAGTCATACAAAAGGATTTTACTTTGCTTCATCAGATGTTCCTTTTTATCTGATAATCTTTTGACCTTTTGAATTTCTTTTACCTACTGTTCTTTCATTCTGTTTCAGCTGGGAAGCTGGGGAACAATATATTTTTATGTCAGATTTGTTAGAGTGTAAAATTATCTTAATTTTTGTCTTGGACACATGCAACCTTTTGTAAAGAACTTCATTCCATCCAGAGTCCTCTCTCTTCAGTTCAGATAGCTCCAGTTCAGGTATTTTGAGATGTTAGATGCTCTTTAGAGCCCAATACTAAAAACTGATGCGCTAATTGAATTTCCTTGGTAAGACATTTTTTTCTAGCCCTCTAATATTTTACACTTCTTTTAAGCAAAAAGTATTCTAGTTATATAGTGCTGTCATTTATTTTGGTGACCAGATTCTTGTGTACTGCTTAGTGTGAAAGATGAGGGTAGATTGAGATCATTTATTAAACAAGGAAAAATAAGGAACAGTCACTGTTAGGCATGAAGAATTGTAAGCTGATAGTGTGTTATGGGGGTGGTAGTCATAAAAATTATTCTTCAGCAACAGAGATTAGGGGGTTTTTTTAGCATCTGATGAGGTTACTGGGGGTTTTAACTCTGATAGTTGAAGGTTGTCCCCCCTAATATTTTAGTTTATTGCTTTCCCCTCAGTATTATTCTCAAACAGTGGATAGAAAAAAAAAAATCAACACTTTTTCCAAGTCCTCTTCATCACTGACCTGAATAAAAGTATGGATTTGTTTGGATTTTAGGATTGTTTGGCTTTTCTTCAAAAGTCCAGTTGTTCAGCATATGCCTTTGTGTTGTGCTCCAAGTTCAAATTTTAAAATACAGCCAATTTTGAGTCCAAATAATGTTTTAACCAGTCTGATAAGCAGAGGAAAAGGTGTTTGGTTTTGTGAGGTTTTTTCTAAACTTTTCCCAAAAGTTTATTTACAAGACTATGTGGAAGAACTAGGAAGTGTGGAGAGCTAACAAAGTGATAACTCATCATCACTGTCTCATAGTGTGAAAAAGTTAAGTTAATGAACCAGTCTTAAGCCAGACTTACATCTGGAAAAATACTGGCCATCAGCTGTTAAAGATACTGCCCTAAATAATGCTGCCATTTGCAGTTCTCACTGTGGTCTGAGGTCTCCATGTTCCCATCTTACAAGGTAAGAGATTCTCTCAGTAAATACTCAGTTTTTGAGAGAGATCTCAAATGAAGTTCTTTAGTACTTATCCAATTCTAAAGAATACCAGAACATTTGAGGAAGTTTTTTTTTTTTTTTCTTCCACTTCTACAACAGATTTCAGTGTGCCTGAATACAGACAGCATCTGTCTCATTTTGGGCCTGCCACTTGATTGTTTTATTTGATGGTCTTTAGCTGCAGCATGGATCTTCTTGGCTAATAAGCTGCTTCCCATCTGTCTTATTCAGTGCTCAGTGTCTTAGTCTTCTAAATGCTGAAGTTCTTAATGTGGGGTAAATCTGCTACATGTAATAAAAGGGATAGGGCTGCTGCTAAAGATGGAGGGGAGAGATTGGAGCGCTCATGTTGAGACCAGAGTTGTACCTTTTAGAGGAAAAACCAGTAATATTGGAGCAAGTGGTTGTCTTTTAATAGTAGCATAGGATGTCTTGCTAAAACACTTCAAGAGTAGTGCCTCTATGATGATATAGTAGTTGAACCTAGTCTCAAGCAATGGATATTCTGATCAGTTACAAAAGGTGCAAAATCATATGTACAGCTGTCTCAATCTTGATGTTGATTCTTATAGAAATACTTGCATACTTCAAGACAAAGGACTTCAGACATAAAATAAAGTTGTGGGTTTTAGTATGAAAAATGGCCAAAGCACTGCTTTGACAAAAATGGGGGAGGAGGAGAGGGGATGTACATTTGCCAGTAAACTAAGGGGAAGAGCTTTCACTTCTTTTTTTTCTTTTTTGACCTTTGTTATTTTCATGAAGTTTGCTTTCTTCCTGAAAAACGAGAATCAATTTTTCAGCTGCCTTTCACACTTGGAAACAGGTGTGAAACCAATTCTTTTTCTCTAGGTGGCAGATGAAATTCATAGTGTGAGGAAAGAGTCTCATAAATTGCCCTGTTCCTTACTTGAATTCTTGTTTGTGTGGCACCCCTCAGTGCAGGTGTAGAAACTGGTGTGAAAACAAAATCTCTGCCTCTCTTTCTTTAGGTGATTTTGTTTTGTTTCCTCTTTTTTGAAAGCTAAATAGGGATTTTGAAATGCTCGACATGTTAATAATAAGGCCTCCAGCTAACATGCACTAAAGGATGATGTCTTAGGTTATGTATAGGATGGAAGATCTTGCAAATAGTTGAATTCTAGTGTTGCTAGCTGCTTTTGAAGAAAGCTGATGGAATGTTTTAGAAAATACAACTAAATATCTTTCCCTTGAGAAACAGGGATTTGAGAGATTATGGCATCTGAAGCTCACAATGTTAAAAAACAGAAAGTATTGCTTATTGAAGGTCATCCCATTGATCTCCCCAGAAAAAGAATCTCTTCTTCCACTAAAAAGATCATGAAGGAGGTAAGCTATTTGTATTGTTTATTGGGTTGCTTTATGTCCTCTGAGAAAAGTGGAGTTAAGATTTAAACAAGTTCATAGTTCTGAGCAGTCTAAATCTAGAAGTACAGCACTACTAAACATTTGATGTTTAGATATGCAATAGAACTTTAAGTTGAACAGCAGTTGTATTTTGAAAACTGTGTGTTATAATAGATACAGGCAGCAGCTGCACAGATCAGTGCATTGTATTGTCCATATGAGCAGTAGGTACTGATGCAGTGTTACTCATGTGTGCTTTTCTGCAATCTAGCCAAAAATGTTTTAATACAGGAATTCTGTCATGAAAAAGTTCTTTCATGCCAAGAGAGCTACATTGCACAAGTGAGAAGTGGAGTAGGTGAAACCCTTTCTTTGAAATGGATCTGTCGTATAATCATACAGCTTCATGTAACACGTAGATTTTCACTGGATTCTTGCTACTCAAAAGTAGTTTTTATAATCTCTTACCTGTGTTACTGGCTGAAGAGTAAGACTGGAGTACAGAGGAAGCACTGGAGATGCAAACTTACTGTAAGACCTCTTCAACCAGTGGTGAAGATGTCAGTATCCTGTGTTTATTGAGATTTTGTATTAAAAGTAACATTTTATGACCAATGTTACCAAAAAAAGATCATAACATTGTCTTGCTGATGCGCACAATCTAAATGTTACCATTAATGCTAAGTAGTATAGACGGGAGTGTTTGACCCTTTTTAGTAATTCAGCTTTTTTTTTCTATATTTCCTTTCTCCCAGGGTAAGAAATCTCCAAAACAGCTGGCTTCATACACAAACAGGTAGGAGGGCTGTGCTGTGTGATATCTGAGTTTAAAGAGTGACAGAGGTAGGGAGGAAGACGCAGTTGAAATTGATTACAAAACCAAAGGAAACACAAATGGATCATAGGTCGCATTTTAATGACAGTTCTTGGTTCTTGTGTTTTCTTCCATAATAATGAGTCTCTGTATTAATAAAAATAGAGAAGAATATTGGTGACAGAACTTCTGATAACCCAAGTGTCATTAAGATATGTATTGGGGGAAAAATGTTTTCAATAACCTGAAAGCTGACTGCTGAATTTATAATTATATATATATATAAACATAATAATGCAATTGATTTGGTTTGGATCAACCTTCACTAAAATAGTGCTTTATTATTGCAGAGTAACGGTTGGAAAGACAGTGACCAGTCCCCTCTCTCTTTTCAAAGTGGTATATTGTAAAAGGAAAGTTCATTGTTATACTCCAAAGCCTTGTTACAGAAAGAAACTGTGCCCTAAATCTAGGGGCCGTGACATGGCAAATAAAGAAAATGAACTGGCTTGTGCAGGGAATCTGCCAGCAAAGCTTCACAACAGTCGTACACACTTGCTGAATTCTAGTGACTCTGGCTCATCTCAAACAGAAGGCCCCTCATCCAAATACAGCGCATTTTTTTCAGAGGTGGGTAGAGTTTGAAGACCCTTAAGTTTAAAAAAGAAGTGTTCCTAGTAATTAGCTGTGAAAGTTTGTTTAGATTAATTTCCTTCAAGCCTGCAAATATCAGGTCTTGTGATTTACGGTCTGTCAGTTTATGGTGATACAGTTGTCAACAGTAATAGCCCTGCCACTTTTCTTCATATTTGTGTCAGGTCAGAAGCTCAGATCTGCCAAACTAGACTGGGTTAAAATTGTACCAGCACCAAAGAAGAACGTTGTTTTGACCTGGTTGGGTTTCATGAACTGGCAGGACACGTGTCCATATATGTGCTTATAAAGTGTAAAAATGTTAGTGTATCAATGAGAATAAGCTGGTGAGGTAGATTAGGACGATTTTCAATAGCAGTATCAGCTTTGTGCGAAACTAACTTAATTGTTTGTATGAGCTTTATTTCTTGTTAGGATTGGTTGAGGAAAACTAGTGGATGCTTACAGGGCTTCTGAAACTGGCTAAAAGGTCAGATATTTAAATTAAATGGGTTTTGTGACAGTGAAGGCCATTTAAGGCCCTTAATGTTGAAGTTTGCATTTCTGCAAACATCATTGCAAGTCGCAATTTTTGTTACTCATCGAGGCTTGCATGTGTTTAAGGTGAGGCATGGCAGGGACGGTGAGATCAGAGACTATCACCATGTGGTCTTGTCATGGTGCTGTAAATGTGGGCTGCCATGAAGAGAGAGCTCTGAGAGGCCAGTGGCCTGAAGGTGCAAGTCTGCAGCACTTCTGCACTGTTTAATATGATGATTTCAAGAAAAGAGCAGAATAGTTAGAATAAAGAGGTTGCAGAAAGATGGGTAAAGAAATGAAGACAGGGGAAGATTCATTTTCTGAGAAGCTACTGGCCTCTGGTCACAAATGACTATTTAACTAGTTTGAGAGATGTGTGTGGCTCTGCAGTGTTCGTTCCAATCCAAGGTCTAATTAATTAAAATACCTGAACTTCATTCAGAGAAAAAGCTTTTTCAAAAATGAACCTTTTCTGTCAGAGTTTAGAATAATACATGTAATTACTTGTGTCTAAATTGTGTCAGAATTAATAATCATCTAAGTAAAAAGTTCTCAGAATTGGTGAGAATTATAGGTTGTTGCTCAGGAATGCTCATTTTAATTATTAGATACCTGTCTTAAGTGGTAAAGAGGTACAAATCTTATTCTTGCAGCTTTCGTGTAAAGTAGGTCTAATATTTTTGTGCCCCCTTCAAAGGGAAATTTATGGGTTTAAGTCTATTCTTAGATATATTTCTAAAACAGACTCATCAACATACAAGTAGAAAAGTGTATTATCATATACCGGATTGTATTTGAGTAGCTTGTTGTTTTATTGCTGGCTATTTAACTTGTGACAACTTTTTATATTTTTAAAAACATGCAGGTTTCTCAGGACCATGAAACTATGGCTCAAGTTCTTTTCAGCAGGAATCTGAGACTGAACGTAGCTTTAACCTTTTGGAGAAGGAGAAGTATAAGTGAACTGGTAGCCTACTTAGTGAGGTAAAATAAGTCTCTTCTTTTATATCCTTAAAATGATAGCAATCTCAAATATGCCACAGTATTTTTAGCAGTTCCATGAATGTTGTGACTTAGTTACGCTTTTTAAATCATAGTGGAAGCATATACTTCTACTACTAGTAGTAGAATCTACTAGTAACACTTCTGATTTTATTCTTAATGTTTCTAGGATACAGGATCTTGGAGTAGTAGTAGACTGCCTTCCTGTGCTTACAAGCAGGTACAGACAGAAAAAAGTGGGGGATTAGAATCTGCTTATAACCACACTGAAGTTCAAGCACTTCTGAAACATCTTGTTTTTTAAGTTTACAGGAAGAAAAACCATATGTTTCAGTTGGCTGCTGTGTAGATCTTTTGCCTTTAGTGAAATCTCTACTTAAAAGCAAATACGAAGAGTAAGTATCAGCTTGGGATGTTTTTAAAACATTATTACTTCCTGGCTATGCAGAGCCCTGGAAATCAATGGTTTTTAATTCTCTGACTCTTCTTCCGTCTGCCCCTTCTCCCAGCTCTGCCTTTCTCAGGAAATGAGAAAGCTCCGGAATGGAAGCTTTCCTCTGAACCTTTATCCTTTAACAAAACAGCAGTGCAGAAATTCTTTTCTGCAGTGTTAGGGACTTGGGGGCGAGGACTGGCTTTGCCCTTATGCAGACTTATTTATCCTAAACGGTAAAAAAGAATGGCACTGAGGTTTTAGTATGCTTTGTAGCATGAAATCAAGGCAGAGTTTTCTTCTACTTTTTCAACAAGAACTTCAGTCTACCACTTAGAAATCGCAAGTGTAAGCAAGTATTTGAACTTAGCAATTTGTCTAGATTTTTCTTCTTCCAGAATAGAAAATGTGTTGCTTTCTAAATTGCTTACAAAGTTATCTCAATGCTTTATCTGGCCTGTAGATAATGCACAGGGAGGGGGAAGTGCATAACGTGTAAAATGTTTTGTTGCAGATATGTGATAGTGGGTTTAAACTGGCTTCAGGCTGTCATTAAAAGATGGTGGTCAGAACTGTCTACACATACAGAAAAGGCAGAAGATGGGTGAGTTTAAATGTGTTTCTGTAGCCTATTTCATCTCAATCTGTTTTAATGTTGATCAGTAGGAGTGCAACTTGCCTACAAAGGGCAAAATGATAATTTTAAAGTTAAAGCTTAAGAGTACTTTAAGGATAGTCAAGTTACTGGTTTTGTTGGGTTTTTTGCTACTGTATTAATACATGTAGGACATAGTCATATCAGGGATTATACAAATGCTGTAGAAGTTGAATGAAAATTTTTCAGATCTTGTGGCGGTATCTGTTGTTATAGGCTAAGTCTGTATGCAGTGTTAATAATTCATTTTAGTAGAAGAGACTACTGAAATGTACTACCTGTGTTATAAAGTGATGTTCATTCTCTTTCAGAAACATTCATATTTTAAAACAGCAGCTAAGTGTTTTGTGGGAACAGGAGAATCATCTTACTCTGGTTCCAGGATATACTGGTAATATAGCTAAGGTAATCCAGTTCTGGTTGTGTTCAGAAATGAACATGATTGTATCACTTAGAGTATTCCTCTTGTTTTACTTATGCTAAACTGTGGTTGGACAGAAACACTTCTATTTAGTTCCTGCTAATGCTCAAGTGTATTGCTTGGTTTTTATAGAAATCCGGAGTTGATTCTCTATGATACTTGTGTGATTTAGAATGATAATAATTATCCTCTTTTCTTACTTTATAGAGGAAGCATCTCCTTAATAACAAAGTAGCTAATAGTAATGAGCCTTAAAATGGATGTGAAAAAGGGCTCAGTTGAGTAGGTAGACTGTGGAAGGGACAGATGTTTTCTCTTAGATCTGTTGTACCCATTGTTGTAAGTGTAATGGAGAATCTTAGCCAAGGAATGTTGTTGGCATTTGCACATCAGGTGACGGGGGCAATTGACAACATACTAAATTCTAAAGCTTATTTCTGACCTAATGCTTAGAAAATGATGAGTTTGTGGAGAGCAGAAGAGCCTAACTATCTGAGACGAATCCCTGCTTGCATTTTTCAGTAGGTTGTGGTATCAGTAACAAAATGAGAGTGTCTAGTAGATGCATGTTTTGCTGTTTGTGCTCTTCTCTATAAACATGGCTTTCTGAGATTGAGAACCAAAAGTTATACTGGATAGAAACCTCTCCAGGTGGAGTGACCAGGTGAAGGTAGTGAGAAAGGAGTTACAGCAGACACTTGATTGTGTGCAGGATTTGAGTGAACTTGAAAAGAACTTAAAAATCGCATCTTTTACTTACATCTCAAGGAGTTTTGGGGAATCTATAATTCTCTGCCTACAGAATTGATCACTTTGATGTATCAAACAAGTAAACTCTTTCCTTTTTTTCAGGTTCCCTTTATGTTCATTTGCTAGCTTCTTAATGTATATCAGGATAGATTGTGACCAAAATCACTGAGCAAGTCAGAACAAAAGTAGTAAAAAGAATGTTGGAGGGGTTGGATGAAGGAATATCATACATAATGTGTTTTAACTCCATGGTCATATGATGATGATCTTACCTGCTCGTGCAGGGAGCAGAGGAATAACAGACTAAATTGATTGCTTTGAAAACTAATCCTACTCTTCTTGCAGGCTTTTTAGTACATAAAGAAATGTCATTGAAAGCTGTAATTGAAAATAATTGTGAAGATAACTTGTTCTGAAATTTGGGCAAATATAATTATTCTTGTTTTATGGTCTTGATTGGTTGCCCTGCTTCAGACATAGAGTTGATGTTAGAGCTGTAAGTAACATGACAAACACTTTCTCCTTTTTTTCCTTCTAGGATGTAAATGCTTATTTATTGCAGCTACACTGACATGATGGGGACACAGTGTGCTTATGTGGTGAACGTTCCCTTAAAGTATCCCTGAAATATGTGCTGAAAGCCTTTTGAGAAATACTGGCAGAAGAGAACTGAACTGTCAAGCTGTTTAATGAAACCACTAACAAAACCTTAACAATCTACTTCACATTGAAGTGGAAAAATGTCTAGTAGGAGCAACTTTTACTTCAGTGAGGTGAAAGTGCACTATGAAAACTCTATGCCTTTGCTGCATTTGGGATTCACGCAGTTACTAGGTATTCCTTTAAATGCTACTGTGTCTTACAACATCATTGCATAAAAGAAGATGAACTATACTGTCGTGAAGACAAGACAGCAGAACCAGTTATAAGGAACCAACAAAAACAATCAGCATTAAGAGCTTTTAAATGTCTCTTTCACAAGAGAACTCCAAAATGCACAATTATCTTCCAATGACATAAAAAAATACAAAAAAACTTTGGGATATTCAGTTACTTCTATGTTTTAATCAAATTATTAAAGACAGTTTTTGTTTGCACTATTGAGAACTATACAGCAAAGATGCCTTAATTACTAGTGTTTCAAAAAGCCAATGTGTTAAGATGCAAATAGCTATTATGTTCAGATTGTGATGAAAAACTACAAGAATCAGGGTTTCACATTGTGTAGTTAATGAAACATTGCACATATACAAAGATTCATGTATGAAAAATACTATAAATACCTGAAGTTAAGCTTGGGTAAACATTTATTGCAAATGTCAGCAGAATGGTGAATTTATGTCTAACAAGTGTTTTTATATTGTATGTGGATTTCTAACACAGTAATCTTGTTCTGTATCATTCAAACTACATGCAAATAAGTAAATATATTAAATATATCTACTGTTTTTTCTTTTCAAATTCAAAAAAAAATCAATTTCTAGAATAATCTCTTTCACAGTACTTTTTATCATAGATATTTGTCTCTTGTTTGAAATGTTTACAGCCAGGTGAGGCCATGTTATTCAAATCACACCCTTTTTATACTACCTCCTTTAAGAAACTGACGAAGAGCTTTTGCAGAATTGATCAGGTTTTAACCTGATCAATGATGGCAAATTCATACCAACAACAGCATTGAGAATACAGCTATAAACTTTTACTGTCATATTGATATGCTGTTCTATTTTAATTTAAAAGCTATATCTTAGTAGCTCTGAGGGAGTCTTAATCTTAGGCTTGCTGTTGCCTTTTTTAATTTTGTGATTAGGAAGCATGCTTTTTCAGTTAAAACTTAGGAAGTGCCAGCTCTTCACTTAAAAGTATACATGCACAGCATGTATGACCAAATAGACTACTTCCTTAAAAGTAAGTACTTGCAAGGGTTGTTTTCAAACCTAGCATTAAGCATGTGCACTTTTATTGACATGCAGGAGGAAAGTCTTTTGATAGCCACAAGTGGTTTTTGCTTTACAGATTAAATAAATGAATTTTAAACTCCTGTAGTGGTCAATAACTTCAGGCCTCCTGTTGCTTAGTTTTGTATTTTGTTTATGTATCATTGTTGCTGACTTCTGAAGGCCAACTAGAAATCTGTCATCAGAACTTGGTGCTTTTAGTTATTTGACTGTTCTGTAAACCACCAAAGGCTTTGCATTTCCTAGGGCAGTCAGTTAAAAAGAGTTTCTGGGGCATCCCAAAACTGCAAACTTTGTGGGACAATTTGGAGACGTACACATAGCCAGTCTTTTTGCTAGAATTGTTATGTATCATTAGAGGTATTTCATGCTCAAAAAGTTTTGAGATAGGACTTCTCAAATGTTCTTACTGTCAATTAAAAATCTAAAGGAACTATAGTATGACAACATTCTTGTGTTACTTTACTGGTGGGTTGAACACTTAAATGTAAAAGTAACAAAGTATCGTTTCATCATCTGGGTGGCAATTGCTGAAGCTCTTAGATTATTCCTCAAGGAGAGTATTGTTTATGGAAACTCAGATCTTTTTTTTTCTGTTTTTTTAATAGACAAAATAAAGTAACTCATGGCCATTTATTTCTGATAATATAAGAAAGTATAGTTAAAATTGATAATAGGGATAGTCTAGTATTTAAAAATCTAACTTGATTGTAGATTTAGATACATGGGCTTATAATGAATTCTGTATGTGGCCATAGAGTTACCAAATCCTAATTGTGGACAGTGCTTTTGTTTTAGAGGCAAGGTAAGATTGACTTGAGGATCATTGCTGACGAATATCTAATAAAATAGTGCATTCTTTTTAACTGCCAAAATTTGTATTTTGACAGCATCAGTAATACAGTATTAAACATTGTCATTAGTATCTGTGCCTTATTTTAAATGAATTTTTTTTATGGTTTTCAGGCAGCTACTAGACTGTAAGAACAGGGTTCAGGTGTCTATTATGAAATTACTTTTTCCATCATGTTCTTAATTCATTTAAAGTATTCATACTAATATTCAGGCTCAGCTTCTTGTGTTCTCTTTAGTTCTCAAATGGCTAGGAATCAGTTTTACTGTTACAGAATGTACATGTATAATATCTGGTCAAAGTTGGCATGAGTTAACAGCTGTGTAACTCCACTAAATTCATATAGTTGTCTCAGTGAATCTAAGAATTAAGTTTATGAGCTATCCCATGCATAAATGCTAATCTTTGTGATACTTTCTAAAAATGCTGTTTCTAGGATGTGTCAGAAGATCCAGGCAGAATTAATCCTTTTCCTGTCTGTTCTTGTGATGCAGAAGCTCATATATACTTGAGGATGAAGGATGCCTCCACAAAGCTGTTCTTCGTGTTATACCACTTGATATGAAACTGATGTCTTTGAAATCAAACAGTATGTCTTTTGCCTCAGTGTTCCCTGAAAGTAAGGCTGTTTTGCTGAAGGAGTACTTGTGTGACCCAGGATTTGCCCATCCCCTAAACTGAAATTAAAGAATCTCTCTGGCAAACTGTCTCTTTCTGCAGGGCTGAAAAAAAAAGGTTCAGTATTTTGTAAATGTAAGTGGCCAAGTTGAGGTATTGCTGATAGCTTGCTGAAGAGTGGAGGTGGAAAAAGCTATGCCATTAATTAGCTGGGTGTGAAGAAGTTAGCATATATTAATAATTATGTATGTCTGTTTTGGAGGAGCTATGCCTATTTCTCAGGTAAGAGTCCTCTACTCTTGTATCACACAGGCACTGCAGTTCCACTCTTCTTAATAGTGCTTACAGATTGTTGCTGGTATTAAAAAAAAAATAGCATCAGCCCTCCAAGAGCTTAGCCTGTGCAGTGAGATATAAATAAAATGGCTTTTTTTCCTCCTGTAGGTTGCTTTATCAGAGGCTGCAGTTTTAACACTTGAGGTGCAGGAAGGATGGGAGAGTAGGGAAGGACAAAGTACGCATGCCCTATGCTGAGTGACATCAGCCCCACTACCTTAAAAAGCTGGCTTTATTTTCATTTTCTGGAATCTGAAGTAGGCAAGTTTGGAGTTAAACGTCTTTATGCATTTTGTGTTGAAGCGATAAAAGTTTTGAAGATGGATGCTACAGTATTAATTTGTGATTTCTTTGGGGTTTTTTCTTGAAAGAGTGGACATTCTTAGTGTGGAAACTTGAAAGTATCTTACGCGAAGCTTACATTTTAGACTAGCAGGTGGTTGCTTTTGCCAGTTCATCTTGCCAGATCTTCCAGTTCTACAGAAGACTGAATGTCTGTCTTAGTGTGGAGATTTGTAGCTATTTTTGTGCCTAGTTTTCTGGTGCAAAGTGAAACTGGTGGTTCACAGTCAACTATTTCAGATTACAAAACCATGCAAATTACGGTAGTGGTGTGAAGTTATTCCAGCTTTGCACAATGCAAATGCTAAAGTTTATGAAAGCAGTTGATTCTTTTGAGAAGAACTTTATATTGAGCTGATGTTGCATTAGTAAAGGAAAAAAACCCTTTTTAATAGCCTTGGTTAAAGCCAGACAGTGTAGTCTAATTTTTGCCTTCAGTCTACCATCCTACACACAGTAATCATTGTAGGCTACAGATAAAGATTCACAGAAAAAAGATTGAGCATGCTTGTGTTATTAGTGCTTATGTTATCTTTCTTTAAACAATTTATGTTTATTCTCTGAGTTAAATAGCTTGTTTTATGTCTCAGAATGAGACTAAATGCAACTATTTTTCTCCCCCTTTCCACATATATTCTTTAGCACTTAATTATGTTATTTATTGCTCATCTACTTTAAATATGCTAAGCGTGTGTTTTGTTAGAAGTGAGGAGGGGAAGATGAGAATTCTAGACAAAACACAGGGCTAGCTATTTAACATGACTCAATTTGAAGCAACTGTGAAAAATTTTCATCTTTAAAACTTTTCACACAAATTCTGTTAATACCTACGAATTGAAGTGTGCACTCACAGCTCTAAGTTTGACTTTGAACTTGGTTGGAAAAAAAATAAAGTCCTTTCATTCTAAATAACCATAGCTGCAGTATTGTTTCTGTTCTTGTGTTTTGCCTTGAGTACTAAGCTGGACTCGGATACTAACCTGCCATAAGGGAGGCAGGAGGTGTAGCACTGTCCCTTAAAGGGATAAAGTGGAAGTACCCACACAGTCTTCAACTATTGCAGACCTAGTATATTTTTGTTTCTCTTCTGATGGGAGTTTTGTAGTATGTCTCTCTATGTAGATTGTGGCTGCTGATCATTGCTGTAAAATGAGATCTGCTACTTTCAGCTTGAATGTGTTCCATAGTGGTTGTGATTCATACGGATCACTGCTTCATTTCAGGCAGTCATTACTTGGAGTGCTGTAGTGTAGATGAGAAACTGAGTGTTGGGATTTCAAACATCTGTTCTTTGCTGTAACAAAACACAAGGACACCACATTTATCTTTCTCACCTTTTTATTCTTCCCTCATTCTTTCATTTTAGTGCTTAGAACCATTTGAATCCCCTTTGGAAAGTCATAGATGCCAAAATGTGATAAAATGCTTTTACAAATATGCTTCTGACTTCTTTTAATACAGTTCTGTGAATAACAGTTTTCTGTGGATTTGGGAAAGGAGGCTGTTTTCTGTATGTATAGGCTTGAAATAAACAGTACTAGTGGACTTTACTGATACTGTAATCGTATTCTTGATACTTTCTTTTTTACATAAGCACTATATATATTGTGAAACAACTAACCCAAATCTAAATATCAAGATAAAGTTACATTCCAAAACTGCCTGCTCTTACAGGTGTAAGTGTTGAAATACATATGCACCCTAGTATCATACTTTAAAGTGACCTGTAGACAGTTTAAAATAGCTCTTGTAATTTATGATGTCTTTGTCAAATTGAATCTATTGAACTTCGCTTTCAAAAAGCCCAGATTGTTTGGATCTTGTAGTTGCCACTTCTACTCATTTCAGGTATTTATTGGATTTAAAGACTTAGTGCAGTAAATATTCCACCTTCAGAAAAATAGCTGATCTTTTTGTCTTCTGTGATAACAGGCTTTCATTACATCTCTTCTGCATAAGACAAACTTCTTTTCTGCAAGAGTTAAATAATTTTAAGGAGGGTTTCAGAGGATGGCTGTCACATAGAAGAAACCTATGGCATGTTTGGTTCTAGATGGGGAAATTGCACATATACGGGCAGCTGTTAGGACAGTGCACATTTCCTTACTATTGAATTGTCTTCTCTCGTGTGAATCAGCTGTCATGTTATCTACTTAGTCTAGATAAAAGTGGAATGATGGATTATTGGGGAGCTGAAGTCAACAGCTCTTGGCTGTAAAACTAAAACTGCTTTCCATTCTGATGAAATTCCTACAGTGAATGCAGAAAGGAGCTATTTGTTGTGTGTTTGGTTTGGAGAGCAAAAATCTCTTAATGCTTTCTATGTCTGCTAATAGTACTTTGTCTTGAAGCTTAAAGGCATAAGCATTTATGTGTATTTGCCTAAAATTTTAGTTATTAAAATACCAGGTTTCTGACTGAACAGGAAAAAAAAAATTACCTTGCTGCATTAGTTAATTTTTGGATGACTCTGCCACCTCATGTTCCAGCTGCAGGAAACAGTAATTTACAAAAATACAATTAACTGTCATGGTACAAGTAGTGATAAAACTTGATTTTCAACATTGTAAGATTTAGGCTATTACTAGTGAAGCAGTAAAGCAAAGCAGGACTAAAAAAATAGCTAGCAAGTTTTGTTCTGAACCTTGTGTTTTGGTAAGTCTAGAAAGCTTGACTTTCTAATCAGCCAAAATGAGTGGTGATCGATGGGAGTGTTAATTCTGGAGTAATTCTGTGCCAGCAGCCAGCATTAGCATAAGAATAAGCAGAGTAGCTGGTTGTGAAGTGAACCCTGCCCACCAGAGCAACTGTCTTTTCACATAAATTTTCTTAGNTTTTTTTTTTTTTTTTTGGGTAAAGATGTTACAGTTAAGGTGTTTTTGGATAAAGAGAGCAGACAGGGAGTTTTCTAAATCTGTTAATTGGACAGTGGGGTAGTGCTGCAAGAAGTACCTCTAAAAATACTGTCCTCTGAGTGGTGGCATCAGTAATTATTACAGGGGGTTGAGGGCTTGAACACAGGCACATTCTGATCAGGACTGGCCAATGTGTGCTGTCCTGGATCCTGGATGTCAGTGTAGGGAATTGCATAAAACTGGGGAAGGAGGAGTGTTGAAGTTACAGATATATTTGAGGTAATACGCATTACTTCAAAAGGGTGCCTGTGATTGTTGGGAGATTGGGGTGTGATGATAACTGAAAGTCTTTCTAGTCCTGTGTGCCTAATCCACAGCAGTGAGGCACTTCACAAAGGAAGGATGGATGCCTGATGCTCACAGAGCAGTCATCTTTCCTCACAGTTGCTGCTTTTCCACCCCTCTGACATGTTGGGGCACATCTCCTTGGCTGAATTTCCAGCTTCACATCCTTGTCACTTATCCAAGTGAGAATAAAATGCCTTCATACTTGGCACACCTACTTTCCCAAGTGATGTCTTGTCCCTCAGGTCTTCCAGGTTCTCACTACAAAACAACTTAGTGCCATTGAAGTGTGAAAACTCAGAGGGTTAGGCTTATGCCCTACACAGAGCAAGTGTGGAGGCTTCTGTGATTTTTAAGATCAAGCTGTTGTATTAAGAGGGTTTGTGTGTGTATAAATGTTTTTTAAACATGAATACCCTGCCAATATTCTACTGGCTATTAATTAAAAATGTCTACAGCTCTGAAACTTTGTAAATGGCAGGCCTGGTGACTAGTTAGAGAGAAATCCTGCTGCTTAGGGGCGAGTGGTTTGTTGGTTTGGGTTGTGGACTTTTTCCTATTCATCCATCTTGCTTCCCCCTCTGAGTGCAGTTCATTAAATTTGTTGGTGCCAGTTTGAATTTTCATTTTTACAAGCTTATGTCTTGTAGTTTTCTGACCACACAAAATAATCAGGATATTGGGTAGAGTGAGTACGTGTCAAGTTCACAAAATGCTGTCTAAGCACGTTTGCAGTTTGTGTGCAGAAGTATCATTTTTGCCCTTTTCTCTGCACTCCAATGCATTTCTTTCATGTCCCTTAACATCTCTAAAGGGGTTCTTTCCACCTCACAGTTCTTGATTCAAAAAGCAGATTAGTTACTTTCCAGATGAACAGAGAAAAGTTGCTACTAAAGCTAAAAACCAGAAGGGTGGGGAGGACGGACACAACATGACCCAACAATAACCACCAAACCACAAACAGCAATTCAAAACTCAACCCAAACAAAAAAACTAGAATTCACTTGTTGCTAGCATAAAGTAGTGCTGCAGCCAAATAACAACAAATGCTGCTCTCTATTTTTCATTAAAAAGATGACATAAGGATGCCTTTCTGTGCAAGGAGTCTCTGACATTACAAGTTACTTGGAATTTTTTAGGGTAAGTGCACTGTGATTTAGTTTACTTTCTAAGTGAATATTTGGTTCATGACCTCAGCCACCTTACTCTGAAGGGCTGTAAATAAGAGGAGAACGCCCTTGGAGCTTTTCTTGACAACTGGCAGCTTGCTAACTGCAGCTTTTACCTTAGGGACTAGCGAGGGATATTTCAGCATTTCTGTTTGCAGGATTTGGCATACACACTTCAGATGCTGCTTTCGTACTTGTTAGTTCTCTGAGCTCTGGAAAATGAGCATTTAGCCCCTGGTGATTCCTTTAAGTTTAGTTTGGTTGAAACAGTTCTGATGTCAAGGATTCTGCTTATGTGAAAGGAACGTTTAAGACCTCTCTCCCTTTGTAAACTCACCAAATCTAAATCTTGATTGTAATAGGCTTTTGTATTGAGAAGTCATTAATTTACAGATCTTAGTATCCTCATTCATACTTTTTTCTGACAAAATTGTTTTTTCTGTGGTTCCTTTGTGGTATTTACTCACCTTATGATATTCTTCCTACCTTATAGAGCAGTTTCTATCCATTAGCCCTAAGGTATGTCTCCAAGATACTGCTGTCCATGTGTTTCTGGTTTAGCATAATTGTCTCATTTTTCAGGCATTTATATGAGGTTGTCTTTTGGCTAGGAAATGCATTCAGAACTTGAACTGATTTTAATAGTCCAAAATAATATCTCCACTGGTGTTTAGGAGCAGTATGGTTTTTGATGAAAATATTACTTGTGCTGGCTTTGCAGCAATGTAATGGAGTTTTATGGTCTCAACAATGAGAGACTGAAGTGAGAGGAAGAACTAATTTGAGTCAGATGGCTCCAGTAGGGCCTACCTTTTGTTCCCACATCTAGTAGTGAAATAAAAGGAAGATAAGCAGCAGTTACCGATTTAAGGATGGGTTGAACCCAGCCTCAGTCACAGCTACTGTCTCATATATGGCTGCTTTTCCTCATGGCACTGCCAGCAGTCAGCTATGCAGAGCTGTGGCAGGTGTGGAGCAGCTGCAGCACTGCTCCCTGATCAGCTTTGTGAGCTTCAGACAGCATCACCTCTACTAAGAGGCCCTTCTGGTGAACCCTTTGTAAGATTCTTTCCTAGCTGAACTACTCTTAGAGGATGTTCCAAACTCTCATCTAAAGTTGTGTCAATAATTCAGTTATAAAAGAACCTGTTTTTCTTTCCTGTATGCGCCTGTTCTAGGTTAAGATGTGACTGTGTGCTTCGCATGCAAGGAGAATCTTCTTATTTTAAATGCACAAGCTCAGACTTTCCAATCTCCCTATGTTTTGTCTGCCACAGAAATTGTCCAGCCAGATACTGGGCTGTGTAAAAGCCTGCAGTGGGACTTGCTGGTGGTTCACCTGAGCTCAAGCTCTCTGTGGCCTTGCTGAAGGATGCTCTTCTTTCAGGTAGTTACACTGCAGCCTTTAACAGGTCCAGTCGCTTTTTCATTGGGCATCACACTATTTTTTTATGGACAAAGGGATAGCACATAAAATAACATTATCACTTTCAGAGATGAGCAGAGTGGTGGGTTTGATTTAGGTTGTTTGTTTCTTTTCTAGACAGGTATTACCTGGGATGTCAGTGCAATGTGTATTTTTGTTAAGCATAGTTTCTTCCCCTCTCTGTCCCACCCGCCTGTCCCCATAACTTTTGCAATAAAACAAAGCAGTCCTGGCAATTACTTGCTTTTGTTTCCTTCTCCTAATATTTTAACATGTCAATATCTAAAAACATGCCTTTACACTTGCAAGAAGTAATTCTAAACTAGACAGCAGTCTCTGTCACCTGGAATGAACACCAGTTTTAAGATGCTTTGCTGAATTCTTCAGGCTTGCAGGAGACAGTAGAAGTTGTAAATTAAATCCTGCAACACTCTTTCAGTAGATCATAGTTACTTTATTTGCCTAAAATAAGAATCTAAAAGCAAAGCACAAAGTTAAATTCAGGACTTTTGCTATCTGTGGCAAAGCTACTACTTCCAGTGAGCCCTGGGTTTTACCAGCCATTATACAGAGCTTCTCAGAGGAGCCTGCTGTCAAATATATTTGCAGTACATTTACAAATAATGAAAGCAAGTAGCTAGAGGGAAGAAAAGGCATTGCAAGGTCATTTATGCTATTATTTTCTTCCAAAAATGTATGAGAAATAGAAAAAGTGAGCCATTTTTATTTAGCTCAAAAAATGGAGGAAGGAAACATAGGCTTCCAAACCCATGAATCATATGGCAAGTACAAAACTTCATGCTGCAATTGGAAAGACTTTATGTGATAATGCTAGTATTATAAATCTAAAAATTATTTCATTTAACTCCACAGTGCTTATTTAAGAATTGGCAAATCCTGCATCAGGCTAAATTATTAAAGTTAAAAAAACAGGTATTAATGTAATATAGTTGGAATCACTGTACTCCCCTAGGCTCTTACTTACCTTTAGTCTAAGGCTGACATAGATATATTTGAGTCAAACAGGAACTACTACTTACTGCAAAGCTGTTAATCATGTTGCTTTAATGAAACTGTTTAACACATTGAATAGCAATGTAACAACGCATAGAAAATTAGCTTGTTTGCCATTGATTAATGATAGATAACGTGTGCAGGTCCCCACAGTGGGACACTCGAGCAGTTCTCTGCCATGTACAACCTCAGGCTCATTAAGGCATGTCTTTACTTGCACAGTCTGATTCAGCATAAAAACCCACACAAATAGGAATGCACTTTAAAGATAAAAACAAGATTCATATTTAGCTTACTTAAAGTGTAATGGAGGTGTGATGCACCTCCAAATTATTTTATTCAGATAAACAAGGCAAAGATTGAAGGACAGAAGAACAAAAGTTGCTTATTTCAACAATTGCTTGAGAAGAGTTACAGGAGAATTACAGGTCAATACATTGAAAGAAGACAGTAGGAAAAAGTTACCAACAGTTATTCTTCTAAGTGTTGAATTGCAAAGAAGTAGCAACTTGGTAAACTTGTTTAGGTATCAGCTGTGCATGTATAGGGTTATGTATCTCAAATGCCAGCCTTGTGCAAAAAAGGTTTGTACAGATGAACTTAAAACAGAGGAGAGTTACAGTTCTCAGCTGCTCAAAAATGGACAGTTTGTGTTTAAAAGAAAAAGGTTTCTACAGCTACTGCTGGAGATTCACCTCAATTCAGAGCCACTGTCATTTTCTCTGTAAATGAGAAAAGGAGTTGAAGACCCAGCTTTGTTCCTTTTGCTTTGTCAAATAGTGCGAGCTCACGGGTTTTACTACTTTTCAAATTTAGCTTGAGTCTAGATTTGTTAATAGTACACACTGTAATAGCTTTTGTAACATTTTTAATACACCTGAGAAAATGTTTATCATCTAGAAATTGCTACTCCAATTCCACTTGCATTGTTATACTTTTAAATTCCACTATAAGTTGTGTAAAATAAAGCTCACCTTACCCTCCCCCAAAAAATAAATTAAGGAAACAGTAAGCTTTGAAATAGTGCAAATCAATCTTTAGTGGGCTTTTTCATCTACCTCCCTGAAAATCGGCATCAGCTTTCTAATAGGCCAGAAATGGTTTAACTTCCAGCCAGAAAGAGGATCTCTGCTGCTTTTGGCCTTTCTTCGGGTCCTCCTAGCACAGAGGTAACTGTAGCATAATCTAAGCAATGCTTAATGCTGTCTGAATTACTGCAGCCCTTCACACGTCAGATGCAGGATTTCCCAGACTCTCTGCAGGGCAGACAACTTCTAGACCTGCTCTGTGAGCCTGTCACACGTTTGGTTCCTGAACAAGCTTCTCTCTGGTTGAACATCCTACGAAAGTGCTTGCAGCTGCTTTGTGTTGCTCTGACCTGTCAGTTGTGAACCAATTCTACAAAGCACGTAAGCTTCTTGAGCCTGAAATACAAAGAAAAGAATGTCATTTTGTGAAGGATGTAATGATAATGCTGTAGAATGTGGAGGCCACCTTGTGGCATTATGGAAGTAAAACCCAGTTGTAAAGAAACAACAGCATTTAGACTGCATACCAAGAAATAAGGATTCTAAACTGCTTCTATTTTTAGAATGCAAACATCACACTGATGTGTCATTCTAACCTCATGTGAATGATTACAGGTGCTGTCCATACAACTAACAACACGGGAATCTGAGGACGTGTGTAGTGCCATTCTGTGGGTCATAGCTTCTTACCTAGTCAGCTTAATGAATGCTGCAATTATTAAACCTACTGCTTGCATGGTTAATGCACAATTGCTGCTTAACAGACATGTAGGGACAAATTTTTAGAACAGGAGCAGATGAGGAGTGCAGTCAATGTACTGTAAAACTGACTTCCAGGTTACCGTCATGTTACATGTTTGTTCTGCTTGCATGAGGGAGTCTGGAAATTTTTACAGCAGGAAAATTATGCTCCTTTTCCCTGCACTTAAACTATTAATTAAATTTCCTCCACCGAAGAATGAATTTGAATTTAGTAAAGATGAGTTCAGCTGCAACCAGACAAAACTGGCTATCATCTTGCAATCTCAATGTTAGCATTTGCTGTCTCCTATGGTAAGTGTGCCAAAATAGAATATCCTGTTCATGGTTTTGGACATACATTATAGAAGATGAAAACAGCTCATTCCTGAAGAAAAAAAGTCCTGAAGAAGTTTGTCTGGTCAACTTGAGGTGAAAGCAAACAAGGGAGTAGGGGAATGTTATCTCTCGGAGACAGGAAAGTCCTCAATTGTACATGCTGACTCCATGCTGAGGAGGTGGACGTGTTGGAGATGCAAGAATTATTCTGACAACTGCAGAGATTGAAGAGGATTAAGAGATTTTCTGCCCCAACATAGAATCCTTTAGATTGCCAAAGACATCTTAAGTCATCGAGTAACCTGACACTGCCAAGTCTACCACTAAACTGTATCCCTAAGCATCACATCTCTGTGTCATTTAAATACTTCCAGGAATGGAGACTTCACCACTTCCCTGAGCAGCCTGTTCCCATGCTTGACAATGCTTTTGATTAAGATTTTTTCCCTAATGTCCTATCTAAACCTCCCCTGGTGCAATTTGAGGCCATTTCCTCCTGTTACCTGGTCGAAAAGGCTGATCCCCACATTGCTGCAACTTCTTTTCAGGTAGTTTTAGAGAACAATAAGGTCTCCCCTGAGCCTCCTTTTCTCCAGGCTAAAAAACCCCAGCTCCCTCAGCTGCTTTTTATGAGACTTATGCTCCAGACCTTTCATCAGCTTCATTGCCATTCTTTGAATGGGCAATCTGTTTGAAGCAGACTGGGATTCTGGAGCAACTGCAGATGGCCTGTGCACTTTCTGCCCCAAGTCCGAGACCCTCTCAGGGCATCTTATATTCAGAAGAACAAGAAGACTGTTGCTGAGCTCAGGCTGCAATCCTGACTTTTCTGTCCGTGTTACCATTTCTAGTGTAGCACAGTAAATTGCCAGTAGATGGCACACCACAATAATTCTTTTTTTAAGTGGGGCTGAAAGAAATATGTAGAACAATTTTTGTTAATTTTTTGTTTAATCATAGTAAAGCTCCTCGGGTAGGAGAGAGCTCAGCAACTGAGTTACCTGTCTGTGGCCCTTCACAATACCTTTATGCTGAACTCTTCCATCTGTCTTCAGTTTGTGTATTCTCATAAATCTGTTTGCTTGGCTGGGCATTTTGATTTCTTCTCACCTCTAATTAGTTTATCAAAACCAAATAGGATGTAGCTATGAGTATTCCAATGCACATGTAGTTTTTATTTATTCTCTTTGTGTCAGCAAGGATTGTATCTTTGCTTCCACCAAACATTTGTGAACCAGCATTACTCATCTGGTGTGTTGAGTGTTGTTATCTGTGTATCTATAGGGGGACTAACTCAAAGATTATGATAAGATTAGAGGCAGACGGCTGAAGGTGCTCCCTGCTTGTCTGGTCAAAGTCAACATCTCTGCATATTCAGCCTGAGTCACACACAAATAGATTTTGGACTGCTGCTGTTTGTGGTCCAGCATCTGTCCAGTGTATCACAGTACACCTGTATCAATGACAAATCATCTTCATTTTCCAAAGCAAATATTTAAATACTAGCCAAGGTTACTATTAGCTTTATGGAAAGAGAAGTTTTCAGAGCAATTACACTGAAATGTTCAAAGATTAATTAAATGCTTTACTAATGGTGACCTTTAAGCAAAAGACACGTAGCAAGTTTTGCTAGCATTCTGACTGTGAAAAGGATTAATCAAATAGTAAGTTCTGCTACATTTTTTGCAAACTCCATTTATCTTTGGGAGGTTAAAAAACTCTCTTACTATTTGTACTCCAAACCACTGAATTCTTTGTAAACACCTATGATGATCTTGGATTCTGATGACGGATTCAGAGGGATTTAATAGGTTTTCTCTGCTTTTTCAGTTTGTATGTGAAACCAAAGGTGACAAGAATCTGGAGACACAGATTTCAGTGTTACCAGTGTGATGGCATTACATTAATCTCGGCCTTCTCTTTGTTCAACCCATTAGGGACTGTCAGCTCTCATCCATCTGGCTGACATTTCTGTAGCGTTAGCGACAGCTGGTTGAAGCACCTCAGACAACCAAAAATTTGCTGGTGAGCAGGGTAGAACTTTTAAGGAACTTGCAATTTTCTATGTAGCTGCTACTCAAGGAGTAGCTTCATCCATCAATGAAGAGACAACTACAAAATATGGAGGTCATTCTTGACTGCATTTTCAAGTTCATAGAATTGGTTGTTTCCTTTGAACTGAAAGTGTTACTTTGCAGTTTTATCTGTCTTTTGATGAGAGATGGACTTGAAATCAATCTGCAGAAACAACTTTTCTAAAAGTAAAATTCCTTCCAGAATAAAACCAGGTAGTATCTCCCAGCTGATGTACTAATTATTTTGATAAATATATACCTGGATGGTTTTTTGTCTTTGTTTCCATTTGTATTACTTTTGTTCTGGGATTTGTTCTTTCTACTAGAAGACAAATACCCAGAGCATGATATCAAAATTCACAAAATAGCATTGTGCAATCCACTCAAGCTGCCGTTGTAGCTAGTCTTCACCAGAAAAAGGCAGTAGTCAACCAAATTAATTTTTTTCTCATTTGTGTACACTTAAAAATATGGTAACTGATATATCTGTATGAAGGAGAACTTTTAATATGTAAAGAAGTTACATGGTGAGAGGATAAGGGACTACTAACCTAACACTGAAAAGTGTGCATGCCAGTGCAACTATTGGATAAGGCAAGAAGCTATTTAATTAACTTCTCAATTTGTTAACAGGATGATATATATAGAGAGACACTTCTTGGATTAGATTATGAAAGAACACAGCAGGAGAGATTGAAGAGGACACCACCTCTCAGTGCCTCTAGAGATCCAGGCACAGCTGATGCTGGGCACAGTTCTCGTCGCTTCAGCCTTCTCCCTGCCAGTAGATCGCTCCCTCCCTCCAGCCCTCAGACCCTGCCCATCACCTTTTTTTCCCTCCACTCTCCCTCCCTGTTAACAGTTCCCTCCCTCCCTCCCTCAGACCCTG
>VZSE01003925.1:58288-80982 GCA_013398275.1 Promerops cafer | reverse complement strand
TTGCAGGGTCTAAAGGGGCTCCAAGAAATTGGAGAGGGAATTTCCCATGGGCATGGAGTGACAGTGATGCCCTGAGAGGCTCCCTGGAACAGAGGCTAGGCAGGGTTTAAGGAATAAAGTGGGGATTTATTAAAAAGCCTTCAAAGGATACACCTTGGGCAGTGCAAGAGCCTGGCTGAGGCTCCACCCAAGATGGACTCTGAGTCACGAGTTTTCACACTTTTATAGGTTCTGCTCCATTTCCATATTGGGGTTAATTGTCCAATTACAGCTTCAGGTTATGCAGTCCCATCCTCCCAGACTGCTCTGCCCAATTCACTGTTGTTTGTAGTTTCTGGGCCTGGAAAAGGATTGTTTTGTCTGACTAAACTGTGAGGAGAACTTGCTAACACTTTATATGAAGTTCAGAGTTATATACTAGTGCAGTACAGAATCTGGAAAATATGAAAGCTAAAATTTGAGGCATCAACAGGATGAGGGGGAATGGCCTTAAGCTGAAGGAGGGCTGGGTGGGATATTGGGAATCAGGAATTGTTCCCTGGCAGGGTGGGCAGGCCCTGGCACAGGGTGCCCAGAGCAGCTGGGGCTGCCCCTGGATCCCTGGCAGTGCCCAAGGCCAGGCTGGACACTGGGGCTGGAGCAGCCTGGGACAGTGGAAGGTGTCCCTGCCATGGCAGGGGTGGCTCTGGATGGGCTTTGAGGTCCCTTCCAGCCCAAACCATTCCATGATTCCATCAGTGTAACGCATTGTGGGTCTGTTGGAATGCACAGAGTCTATCCTTGCAACTCACTGTATGAATTTCACAAGATCCAAGCACTGGAGCCACTCACACAACTGAAATAATGCTCACGTGTGGGTATTTCAGTGCACATGAATCAAACATGGTTTATTATTATATAACCAAGTGAATATCATCATTCTTTCTGTCTGGTGTTCTTCAGCTCAAATCTAATATCAAAGTATTACATCTAAATTCTCCTTTTAAGGGCCACAGCAAACACAGCGTGGGTGGACCTGCTTAGACTTTTATTCCAAGTAATTCCAAGACAGATGTTCAACAAGATCCAGAAAACGCTGCTTGATGGATTGAAAAGCATTTCTCTAAGTGGATTAAAAGACTACAAGAGTCAAGATGTTTCTATTTGTGCTTCACACAATTATTCTCTTTAAAGGGACTGTGTTAAAACTGTTACCATGGTGTCTGCATTCTAAGGTTACATGTTGACAAGTATGTCATTAAAAACCAGCAGACACCAGTGAGAATCTGCTCCTGATCACCCCAGTTAAGCTGGTTGGGAGAGATTGTTCTGCCCATGTGTTTAGCACATTCAATTCCTTATCTGCTTTAAACAAGACTCATAAAAGGCTTTTTCCATGCAGCAGCATAAACCATATCAAAATGGTATCAGGTTTTTACTGCTCGGCCATGTTGCTGTTTAATAAAACAAAAAATAAAACAAGCAGCTTTATCTGGCAACATATTTCCAATTCATCAAGAGGCTGACACTTCACGGAATTAAATCCATCCTACAGCTCCAGCTCTTTCAGCAGAGCAAAACCCTGTTTAGTTCAGCAGCCAGTCCTTCAAAATAGCGAAATCTTCCAGTGGGATGATAAGGAGTTTATCTGATAGGGGTTACACCTGCCTGGGCAGGTTTGTGGCAGGAAAGGAGCTGGTCCCTCTGTGTGGCACGGTGGGAATGTGCTGTGGCAGCTGTGGGGTGGGGGATGTTCTGCACAGATCCTGTGTTTCTGTTCAGTACCAAAATCCCACAGCCACGTGGGGATCGTTGGGAAGGGGCATTCCATTGGCAGGGGTTGGTTTTATGTCCCTTTGGAGAGTGTTTGGGTTTCTGTGGGAACAGGCTCTCCTGTACAGCTGGGAAAGGCAGCAGAGATGTGGGAAGTGGCCCCGGAGAACCTCGTGAAGTTCCACAATTCCCAATGCCAGGGGCTGCTCCTGGGTCGGGGCAATCCCAGCCATGAGCATGGACTGGGAGGAGAATTCCCTGGGAGCAGCCCTGAGGAGAAGGACTTGAGGATCTCGTGGGTGAAAAGCTGGACAGGAGCTGTCAGTGAGTGCTGGGAGCCCTGAGATCCATCAGCATCCTGGGCTGCATCCAAGGAGGAGAGAGCAGCAGGAAAGGGATTGGGATTGTGCCCCTGTGCCCCCTCAGGTGAGAGCCCACCTGCAGAGCTGCCCCAGCCCTGGGCCCAGCACAGGGAGGACGTGGAGCTGCTGGAGAGAGCCCAGAGGAGGCACCAGGATGAGCAGAGGGCTGGAGCAGCTCTGCTGGGAGGAAAGGCTGGCACAGCTGGGATTGTTCACCTGCACAGGAGAAGCTTTGGGGTGAGCTCAGGGTGGCCTTGCAGGGCCTGCAGGAGCCCCAGGAACCATGGAGAGAGACAATTCCCAAGGGCTGCAGGGACAGGACCCAGGGAATGGCTCCCAGTGCCAGAGGGCAGGGCTGGATGGGATATTGGGAATTGGGAATTGTTCCCTGGCAGGGTGGGCAGGCCCTGGCACAGGGTGCCCAGAGCAGCTGGGGCTGCCCCTGGATCCCTGGCAGTGCCCAAGGCCAGGCTGGACACTGGGGCTGGAGCAGCCTGGGACAGTGGAAGGTGTCCCTGCCATGGCAGGGGTGGCCCTGGATGGGCTTTAAGCCTTTTCCAACCCATCTATTTTGGGATCCTGGGACATTTTTGCCAGGCATGGCATAAGCAAAGTGCCTTGCTGGCCTCTCACTTCCACCTCCTGCAGCTGGGACCATGCTTTGACCAAATGCAGCTCAGTAACCCTCCCTAGCATGGGCAGACCCCCTCCTCCACGGTGACAGTGGCACTTTATTTCCTGTAAGTGGCTTATCTTCATAACCTGATAATAATTGATATTTCAGGATGGGAAAGTAAGTGCAAAATTACAGTCAATGCCAAAAGATGAGTCCTGAAAATTATGAGACCATTATCATCTTAGAACAGACTTGAATATCCCTGAAATATTAGAAAGGTGAAAAAATGAAATTATGTTGGCTTCCTATATCTATGTGTTATATATATTTTCACTTGCTTGTTTATAACACTGCCTGAAAATCCTTTTCCATAAAAGATCAGAGTCTCTTGTATATCCATGATTTTTCTGGGGTGGATTATTGAGGGCAGTACCTCCTAGACCTGCTGTATCTTCTTGGTCAGTGTAGTTTTACTTTCTCAGTAGCAGCACAACCATTTCATTCCTAATTCCATCCAGCCCTGCGAGTTAGCACTTAAAAATACATTGTCAGTTTAGCACTGCCACGTTCCCTGCAGCAGGAAAATTCCCTTCCAAATCTGATTTTTCAGTCCAGTTGTACAAAATCACCAGTTTTTCTGCAGCACAACCTTATTCTATAAATCCTGGAAAAAAAATTCACATTTTGTCTGTGGCTTTTGGGCTATGAGAGAAAAAGGCATTTCCCATGAGCTCCCTTTTATCTCAGGTGCACAATGTAATTTCCATCTCACTAATGCAAATTATTCAAAATACTGTTCCCCTTTCCAGTTCTTTGCCTTGCCCTTAAAAAATCAAGTTCAGAACAAACACTATTTTATTACAAGACATAATTTCTGTTACTTTTTCTTTCTCTTCAAACTTTAGACTAAAAGGCTCCTAATTTTCAGTTATTATTTCTCACCCAGTCTTTATTTCATTTTAGGAGTTCTGTTGTGCAGTTTCAGCGCTGCCTGAAGAAAACTTTTCCATATTTTCTTCTCACAGATTTTTTCAGCTTTTCTCACCGTACTCTTTCCCAATCACATCTCATAAAAGTTGTAGTTTCCAGCTTAGTATCTTTTATGGAAAAAAAATGATGTCAAAGATTTTGCAGAGCCAAATTCTTACCAACTTCCTTTTTTTGTGGGTATTTTAAGGAAAGCTGATGTACAAATTAATTACATTTATTATTATGTCTACTTTTGGTCAATAAAACCATTTCAGAATTCTTGTGACAAAGTATTAGGGATAGGATCTGGAAATTCTGGAAGACTGAGACATTAAGTTTTTGCATAAATACGAATAAATCTATATGAGCATAAACACTGCCACAAAAACACCTACAGCACAAGGAGTGATGAGTTGGAGCTACAGGATTTTGTTTTATTGCCTTCACTGAGAACTCTTAAAAGTTCTGTAATAAAATTGTTTACAATGACCAGAATTTTGACTTTTATAACTTTTTAAAGTTATAAAATGCATCAATAATGAAGATATGAATAATCTGAGAAAGCCATTACCTCGTTTTCTGGGTGGGAGTGTTAAGAGCTATTCCGCTGTAGGATTTTCAGAAAGCCAGTCCTTAGTCTTTCGTTGCAACACTGAATCCTAAATCAACTCTTTTTTTAATTTCCACTTTTTATTTAGTTGTTTTTTTCTTAATATTCTCTTTTTTTGGTAGCTGTTTCTCATGATTCAGTTATTTCAGTGAGCAGAGACTTTACCCCATTAAATTCAGGCCAACTTGGGCCAGTCCATTGCATTGTGGAAACCGTGTTGGGTTCATTTCCTGGGATTTCAGAGCAGGAGACATTTTAATGTCAACATTGCCATCTTCCTCTAGCTCCCTTTTTGAAAGGACTAAATGGACATCACTTTTGTTGAGGGGGAAAAAATGCATTAAAACACTTTTTTTCTTTCATCTCTAAGTAGGTCAGTTTGTGGCGGAAAGTAGAAAATAGCGGAAAGTATTAGTTTGGATTTTCCATCTTCTCTTAAAGTATCTCCAGGACGGTGCTTGTGTGCTGATTGCAGGATTATATCACAAAAGCAGACCCGAGTGTGAGTGAGTTGTGTGAGGGCTCAGCAAAATGTGGTGGCACAAATCCCTCCCTGCCTCGAGAGGGAATCGCCCGCCCGGAATCGCTCCCGGAATTTGTTTACGCGGCGATGCCAAGGAGGCATTTTAACGAGCAGTGTTCCCAAAAAACCAGCGAGGTGAGGGATGATCTCGGTCATGAAATCTGTTTTGCCAGGGTTTTTTGGCCTAGGGAGGTGAATTCCGTTCCCTTCCCGAGTTTAGGGCGGTGGAGCTCCAGCGAAATCCCAGCGGGTCGGAGTCGCCGCGCGCGAGGCAGCGGACACGGGCGGTGAGGAGTTAGTGGGAATGGCACTCAGCTCACCTGGTTGTCCTCAAGTTATCCCGTGTCAGATCTTGGCAGGGTGCAAGTGAAACGGGACCTTCCATCCCCTAAGATTGACTCCAGGATCTGATAATCCAGGACTATTCTGTGGGACGCAGTTCGCTTTTAACGATGGGGTTTATGACGTGGATTCTTTAATGAGGAGTGAGGGGCATGAATTTCACTTTCCAAACTTCAAGGAATAGGAAAAGTAACAGAAAATAGGTTTTGAATACAGGTCTCTGAAGTGTTTTGTGCTTTTTTTTCATGATTCCTGCTGAATCCTTGTGTTTTGGTGACAGCACTGCACAGTTTTTGACTTGCTTCTGTCATATTTTACAAGCTGAAAGCAGCAAAAAATTCTCAACCTACAGAAGGTGAAGGGTTTGCTTTTGGTTCTCCCAATCAAATTTCAACTTCAATGACAGTAAAGAAGTTTGTCTTTTATTTTGGTATCCTTTTCATCTTGAAATAGATTATTTTGTTTCATAAAACTTAACACTATCTATTTTCAGATATTGTGGTGCCTTCTCATAATTACTGAGAGAATTTGATTGGAGTGAACTATTTGTGTCTTCTCTTGGTCCCCATTTTCTTCTATTCTCTGTCTTCACTGATGAGTCAAGACTCTGCTTTTGACCTTTGAGACTTTTGATGGTGCTGCCTGCAGAACAGAAGATACCCAGATGATATTTTGCCTCTTCAGAGGTTTCTTCGCTTAATTTATGCTGATTTAGATACAAAATTCCATTAAAAATTCTGAAAATCGAATGTCTGGATCATGGCACACAGATCGAACGTGCCTTTGACGTCAGTGGCATTTGTAAATCTCAGCATGGGTGTATAAAAAGTGCCACATTCCCAGGTGATAACTTGATCATTAATTTCTTTTGGGGAGTACAAGCAAAAATAATGGAATGTTGTATCACTGTAACAGGTACTGAGTAAGTTTTGTGTGTAAATATTTACTCAAAGGGGAGTCCGCTGTCCTCTTTTCGCGACGTCGTGGAAACTGACAATTTCTACTTACATTAATACAAGTTTAATTCTATTTTTGGGGGATTTTTAAGAGCTTCTAAGCGGCGAAGCCGCGCGCAGGTGCCTCCGAAACGATGCTCTGATCCCTTGCACTCTTAATGAACCATCTCATTGTCAGCCCTCAGCACCTCCCCGTGCGCCTTTTGGTGACGTGGCTGAGAATTTTAATGCATCCGAGTTCTCATTCGGCACGGCCTCTGTGCCCCTCACGGGAGGGCCTTTAGAAATGGGATTAACTTCCAGAGGAATGCATTAGCCATGCCCCAGAAGTGGGCAAAGCTCTAACCAGCCTGATAGATTGCTCCACGCTCCAAATCCTCCTAAGCACCCCCTCCCTCCCCGTATTGACAGCTCCCCATTGAGCACCTCGGGGCATTAGCGTGTTTAGGAGCTGGGCTGTTTTGTAGGAGCCCGGGGCTGATCTCATATTCGCTTGCTGAAATTAATTCGACACTGCTTTACATGTTAATCCGCAGAGGATTGATTTGGGGAAGGTCAGAGCGGTGCAGCCTCAGAAAAATGGGAGAAAAGCTCCACTTAAAACAGCTCATTTCAGTTCCCAGCCGCGAGCAGAGCTGCCTTTTCTTTGTGGCGCTCGGCCAGCTGGAGGGGACTCGGTGCTCTGACAGAATACATCAAATGCTGGCGTTTGATGGGATCTGCAAGGAAGTTGAGCTAATTAAATTTACCTTCATTAACCAATCGCAGCTTGCAAATGGCACAACTCTGCTTTGGGAACCTGCAGGGGTGGCAAAAAAAAAAAAAATCCCTGCCTCTCTTTAAAGCACCGACAGAAGTGAGCAGTGAGAGCAGTCAGGAACACGGCGTAATTTGATTTATTTTTTTTTTTTGTCTCTTACTTGTAGAGTTTTCAGCGTTGCTAAAACAAAATAAATACCCATGGAAAAAACCTGCCGTCGTGGGATGTGCTGGTGTTGGACCATTATGGATAAATCATATGTTTTATTTGGAGCTACACAAAAGGGCAGCAGACTTCAGTGGGGAAATGTTATAGCAAGAGCAGGATAAGGACATGTAATAAAAAAAAAAGTATTTCAGATATTGAGGAAGTGTCACTGAGTTGCAGCTGCACCTTGGTGAAATGATTCTTTTAATTTGAAAACAAACCTCTGATGGTTTGGTAATAGCTTTTGGTATTTAACAGCACGGTGTATTTGTAGGATTTCAAAAAGTCAGGCACAAAAATTGAATTTTTTGACTGTGTGGATTAACTTAAAATATATACTGTCTACTTTATATTAAAATGCAAGAGAAATTTTAATTATAATCCACTTTTTACTTGTAGATTCATTAAACCATGACAATTAAAAGTATCAGGAAATTAAACATTTTACAGCTATTCACCTTTTCTACTTTACCTTTCATGAGTACAATATGCATATAACAATTTTACAACAATAAAAAATTTGGATTCACATTTGGATTGTGAGAGTTCAAACTCTTTCAGGTAGAATTTGTCCCCCAAAGCCTATAAATGTCTAAATTTGACTGCACTGCTCCCTGAAAGAGTAGTGAAGTCTTTTATGGAGTTCAGATGTGCTCTAATTTTGGAGGTTTTTCTTTCAGGAAACTTGCCTTATGAACCTTATGAATCCAACTCTGTATATCTATAATTTGAATATTTAATTTAAATGTAGGTGTTGGAGCTGTCAGGAATGAATGTACTGTCCATATTCACCTGCTAATATTTGGTCTGAATCTAATAATAGCTTAATATAAAGAGAAAAAAAGAAATTCACATTATAAATTATTTCAGTTCATGATCTTCTGTGGCTCTGCTCCAGGGAACAGGGACAGGAGCAGAGGGAACGGCCTCAGGCTGGGCCAGGGCAGGCTCAGCTTGGACACCAGGAGCAATTTCCCCATGGAAAGGGGGCTCAGGCCTTGGCAGGGGCTGCCCAGGGAGCTTTGGAGTGCCCATCCCTGCAGGTGGCACCTGGAGGTGGCACTCAGAGCTCTGGGCTGGGGACAAGGTGGGCATGGGGCACAGCTGGGACTGCCTGGGCTGGGAGGGCTTTTCCAACCTCAATGATTTTGTGACTGAGCCTTAAGAAAACCAAAATGTCTTGAAGAGAAATCAAGAATAGTTTAAAGAAGTCATTTATAATATTGTCACAGTTCAGAGCTGTCATGGTCCCTGTGTTTAAGTCAGTTACAGCAGACAAAAAAAGGCAGAATCTCCCGTTAGACCATCTATTCTTGAACTTCTCAGCCTCCTGAACTTCTTCTTGGCTCCCTTGATCCTGTTTCCCTTCCTGTTTCAGGATCATGGCTTCTGGCACTCTGCAATTTTAGGGTTCTGAATGTTCTTTTGTGTTGGCTGTTGAGCAGCTTTTTCTCACCTCTCGATTCGTTGTCTTTACCCCTTTTTGTTCTGCAACTTAAAGTCTATTTAGGTGCGTACATAATTGAATAAAACAATTATACTTTTTATAATAATGGCAAGTTACCATCAGAAAAAGTGCTTTTATTTGGAGCAGCCTGGGATAGTGGAAAGTGTCCCTGCCCATGGAACTGGATGAGCTTTAATGTCCCTTCCAACCCAACCCATTTTGGGATTCTGGGACTGTCAGTGTGAGAGGAACCAGCTTCAAAGGAGACGTGAGGGATTTATAATGAGCATTGTGTGCATATAAAGTTTACCTTTTCCGATGACAGAGTATATAAAGACATAAAAGTTGCTCCTTTTATGCAATAAAATCGCTGCACAGATGAGTTCAGGGGAAAGAAATCCATCGAGGGTTGTTAGATGGAAAGACGCTGCCTTTGATGTAGGAAGGAATTAAAATTTCTGCCTTCAGAAGGAATGAACCTTTCACCAGCCAGACCAAAACCCGATCCTTTAACCACAGCGTTGCCACTGGGCAACAAGATTTAGTAGGGAAATTTTCTCTCGAGGTGTTTTTTTTTCTTTTAATTGTGTTTTTTCACAACAGATTATTGAAGAAAAAAAAAAATTCTGCCTGAATTTTAGAGAGAGAATTTTGACACCCAGGGATCCACACTGAGTTTGCTCACTGGCTATGAAGAGCCGCTGGTTTTGTGTTGGTTTTGTCACCGTCCCTTCTGGTAGAAATTAATTGATGAACTGAGGCTGTAATTATTATTTAAGTGCATTCTGACTGTGAAAAATGATGTATGAGCCAAGTGCAGCAGGATGCTCCAACACAGGCCACGGTGTGGAGTGCCACCGTTTCATCTGGAACGCTTTTTTGGGATAAAAAGGTTCTTTTCAATCCTCTCCGTGAGCTCTGGGCCGTATTTTTGACGTCTGCCACTCTAGCCAGGGTCTGAATTTTTCCTTTCGCAATTCCCTGCCTCTTGTGTTGGTGCAGAAATCTTGTTTCGAGTCTGTTCTTTCTTTTAACACCTCCAGCTTGTGGAATATCCCTTCTTTCAGGCTGGACCCAGCTGTTTCCCATCGCAGGAGGAATGATGGGTTGTGTGGGGAGACTGGAATCTCCTCCTTCCCAAAACTAGCAGATGGCTTAAAGATACCTTTAACTGAGCCTTTGAGCACTTAGCAGTTGGTGATTTTGGAAAAAAGGGTGTGTTTGAGGAAATTTGAAGCCCACTGTGCCACATAATTATGCTCCAAACTGAAGGCCTGAGATCCAGGGTGCAGCTTTTCCTTCTCCCTTTTCTCCCATCCAGAAAAGGTGGAGGAGTCATAACAAATACAATTTCCTAAAATTGCTGGAAAGTGGAAAGGGTATGAATGGAAGTTCCTTGTTAAAAGGTGATTTATGTGCAGTCTTAAACTGCAGTTACTCAGGGTTCAGTTATCATTACTTTATTCTATAAGCTGAGGAGGTTTATGGAGAAGCCAAGGTAAAAATATTCCATGCTGGGAGTTTAATTTGGGATAGGAATGGGAGGGAGAGCAGCTTCTTAATCCAGAGGAAAACCTTGTACTGAAAGGTGAATACTGTGATTAATTTGGGTGCTCTCTAAATGTACTGACCCCTGAGAGAGGATCCTTAATCTTAGTTTAGGTTGAATGTTGGGTTACTTCCCTGAAGTAAAAATCATCTTGGAATGAAAAAATTAAATAATAATTAAGCGAGGATGTGTATTATGAACTTCTCAGTCCCATGAAACATCTGCAGTTTACATTTCATGTCCATGTGCCCAAGTATTTGTTTCTGGTGGTATTTGCCATGTAGTGAAACACGTGTGAAGATGTCCTTCCTCGGGCACTTCATGAAAAATTTCTTTTATGTTCTGATTTTCACTTCTTTTTAAAGTAAACAAATACCTTTTGCCCTCTTTCAGATTTTTCTAACAGAGCTACCTTGAAGTTAAGGCTTCACACAAGATGTAACCAAAGGCAGGAGGTGGGAGGGGAGAGAAATACAAGGAGTGGATTGTTTTAAAAATGCATTTTTTAACTGAGGGAAATGATTGTTTCCATTCATCACAGCCTTTTCACATTTTTTTGTCATATCTGATTGATAGTGTCTAGAACAGAAGGGTGCACTCGAGCACTTTGCATAGGTAATTATTTCTGTATGTGGTTATTTCTAATTGCTGCTTAATTAGAAATGGAGGAATAGGGAGTAGGGAAGTGATTATCAGGAGCAGGGCAGGGATTGTCCCTCTGTGCTGGCACCGAGAGGCCCCTCGAGGGCTGTGTCCAGTTGTGGCTCCTGCAGGAGAGCCCTGGAGGGGCTGGAGCGTGTCCAGGGCAGGGAACGGAGCTGGGAAGGATCTGGGGAATCAAGACTCCCTATGAGGAGCAATTTCCCCATGGAAAGGGGGCTCAGGCCTTGGCAGGGGCTGCCCAGGGAGCTTTGGAGTGCCCATCCCTGCAGGTGTCACCTGGAGGTGGCACTCAGAGCTCTGGGCTGGGGACAAGGTGGGGATGGGGCACAGCTGGGACTCCCTGGGCTGGGAGGGCTTTTCCAACCCCAGGGATCCTGGGATAGGAGCCAACAGGGATATGAATATTTGAAAATATTAGTCATTATTCTGTGATCTCCATGTGCTTCAGCTCTTAACAGCCAAGTTAAGACAGGTGCTGCCATTGCTCTTCCAATGTGCTTCATGCCAGGTCCTCAGGGAGCCCCTCTCCAGGTGGGACAATCATGGTCACCTGCAGGAATGGCAGCAGAGGTGACAGGAATTGATCACCGGTGCTGGACACTGCAGTACTAACACTGAGGGGGAGTGGGTTGTATTTTATTTGTGTTTTATAGGCCAACCAGTGCTGTTTGTACACGTGGAACGTTCCTTTTGAATATTACAAAGCTGCACTGATGAACACATCCCAAAGATTTAGAAACAAAGTATCAAATCAGTTCTATTAACCTGCTGGTTTTGTTTTTTTTTTTTTTTTTTACAAAACCACCTCCAACTTTAGCTTTTGTTGTGAAATTTTCTTTCAGGAGCCTGATAGCTGAATAATATTTATTGATTTTTGAAAGCCCTGAGAACAGAATTATATTTTAGCCCACCTAATAAGATAATTCTTACCAAATTATTCACTAATAATTTTGATTCTCAGTCCTCCCCCGCGATTCTCAGCTCTGCTCACACAGTCCCCAGCTGCGTTATCTACCCCCAGTGCAGAAAATTAAGTCAATGTAAGAGTATACTCTGTTTTTTAAGGAGAGGTCACGAATAACCTCCCTCCCCTTGGTAGCCACCAGCGTTCTCATTACGCTTCATTTGTGTGCCGGGAGAACCGGGGGGACCCAGCTGGGCCCCCCGTCTGCTCTCATCAAGAGTTAATTTCTGCAGGAGGTGCTGCTGGCATGAACAAGTGCAGGAGGTTCTCTGGTGGTCCTGCCAAACAACGAGAGCTCTTAATTAGCAGCGATGTTCAATCAGGCTCCTTAACGCGCCGCGGCGCCGAGCGGGTCATGTTCCTTCGCCGCGCGCTCAAAGGCGCCCCAGCACCCGGCCCAAATATTGGGTTTTTTTCAACACAGCCTTGCTTTTCCAGAGGCAGGGAAGGTGAGGTGAGAGCTGTGCTTGGGAGCTGTCAGCAGTGGGGTGAAAATCTGATTTTTTTGTTGAGGGTGTGGGGGTTTCTGCTCAGTGGGTTTAGAGGGGAAGATGTTTTCCGTCATGGTGCTGAAAGTGAAAATTCGTCGACTTTATGTGGGCTGGGAGGGGTTGTCCTGGACGCCAGTTATTTTGTAGAAGATTTTTATGGCTACAAAACCAAACTTTGCAATGCATCTTTTGCTCTCCTTGCTGTGGTGTTTGGATGCTCACTGTTAATGATGTACCAGGCACAGTTGTGTGTCTTTGGAGGGGGGTTTTTGGGAGCTGCCGTGGAGGCCTCGAGTTGTAACGTAGAGCTCAGGATGTCAAGTGCAAGCTGAGGAATCCCGTTGAAAGTTACTAATTAATATAGATAAATTACATATAAATTACTTTATATAATTACAGGTGCTAGAAGTATTTTGCAGGTTGAGGATAAATGGCAGGTGCATGAAAACCCCAAAATAAGCAAGTTTAGTGCTGCATGACCAACTCTAAGAGGGCCATTGAATAGGCCCAAGTTTTGAAAACAAGGTACAACAAATGCCAGAATATCAGAAATGACAGTTTCAAAATTGACCACTTGGTCCAGTGAAACTGCTTATTTGCCCTTCTTAGTGGCAATCAGGAGTTGAAATAAGAATAAATAAAACAAGCAAACAGAATTAGGCCTGAGCCAAATCCCAGACATTCCCAATTTTTTATGTTCATTATTTACATTTACATTTAATTTACATTGATTATTCCAGTTGATGTTCCTTCCTCTGTAAGGATTTTGACTGATTATTGGGGGTGGCTTTTTCTTTTTTTTTTATTTGTTCATTTATTTTCCATCTTAGTGGTTAAAAACTGACACGTGATTGACGAATGCTCATTACCAATAAAAAGGGGAAAAAAAGCTGGGGCTCCATCCTAAGGTGCCAGTTTTACATTAAAAAGTATCTCATTTCTACCATCTAAAAATTTCATTTTTATATGGATTTATGAATATGGGAAGAAAGTTTTATTTGTTTTTTTTTATCTTTCCGGGAAGTCTCTTTGAGAAGATTCTTTGATTTGAAGAGGTATAAATGAAGAGGTACTATTTACTGTGTTTTTTAGGCTTTGTTTTATTTTTTAACTTAAAGCCTTGGGGGTTTAGGACACCTGTCTAAATTAGTGATCATCCAACTATTTTATAAGTAGTTTAAATTTAAGAAATGAAATTTTCCTGTATCTCCAGTGCAGATAGTTGCATATGCACAATCTAAATCTTCACTGGATCAGAAATCACTTTTAAAAATGGATTCCACCAAAATGAAGTGAAATTTTAGTATGAACAGAAGAGTTGTAGGAAGAAGAGAGTTGATTGCCACAAGTTCCTTTTATAAGATCTTTTCCTTGGTGGGAAAAACCTGGCCTAAAGTGGTTTCTTCTACTGGAGATGTGTAGATGAAGAAGAGTTTATTTTCCCATTTTTACAGTCTTTTTTTCATCTAATCACATCTGTTGAAAACAGGACCTTTAATTAATCACTAAAAGCAAGAATGAGTTCTGTAAATAAATTATTATTTGAACATAAAAAACATGATTTTTGATTTTTAATTTTGTAGGTAGGATTGAATCTACAGCATTTTTCTATTTATTTCATCACAAGATTTAAGAAAATCACAGGATTTTTCTTTTCCCTTTTTTATGATTTGTGTGAATAAGTAGACTTCAAACAGACCAGGACACGTTGCTCAGGATTTCTTCTTCAGCAAAATTCATAGATCCTTGTACCCTTAAAATTGTCATTTTGTCTAATAGTACATCTTTATAAATTCAGATTTTGAAAGCCAAGGATTGGGAGGTGTAGGTGGAACTGAAGCTAAATAACTTCACTGCTGAACTAAGGAACTTTGTAAATCTTTAAATTTAAGCCCTACGTGTTCATTTTGTTCACTCTCTTTTCCTAATTGTCACTGTAGGCCAGGACATGTGGGATGATTAGAACAGGATAAAAATTCCCTGTAAAATACAGGATTTCAGATGCCAAGCCTAAAAACTGAAATCTAGATTTAGTGGGAGGTTGCAGGAAGAAGATGGTAAATTTGTATTGGTCAACTTCTTACAAAAAAAAAGGGAAGGAAAAGGAAAGTAATCATCTGTAAGGTGCCTCTTATAAGATTAAAAATATATTAAATTTGCATATAATATTTTGTGACTGGACCTGTGTTGAGCTTTTGACCACTTTTGGTCTCAAGGTCTTGGAAAGCTTTTTTAAGCTTTGAAGTCTCTCAGAAAAAGTTACTCCTCAGTGGAGTAATATGTACCTTAAAAAATTCAGGTGCACATTCCCTGATTTATTCTCTGAAATAGAGATTCTACATTTTTTAAATGAATGAGGGTATTCCTTAAATGTAAGTGTATCCAGGCAAAAGTTCATGATAGAACATGGCCATTGCCATCACTAAATGCAACCACAGTGCAATTTTAGAGAGGCAGAAAGGAACTGCAGGGCTGGCATTTAGCCAGGAACGTGGCATCACTGTCCTGTAATACCAGCCATCAATTATTTCATCGAATAAAAATAGAATAATCTGTGTATTGCAATGCTCTTAACAGGCTTCAAAGGATATTTGCACTGTATCATGCCCACGAGTCAAAAATAATTAAATATTCAAGGCCTAAATGTATCTTAGAGCTCTGCACAGAGATAAATTCTCTGTTAAATTCTCTCTGTAATTTCCCAGACTGGAGGGAGATTTGAGCATTTTTTGCAGTGGCTGCACATGTTTTTTTCATCAGCACACTGGGGCTGGGTTGTGTGTCTTGGAATGCACTTGAAATATCTTGGGTGGCTGCAGATGGCCTCGGTCTCGTTTGCGTCACTACAAGCAGAAGAAGTCAAAATAATTCTTTGAAACTTGATTTGATGAGCATTGCGTGTTAAAAAGGAGGAAGTGCCGTGGAAGTTCACTGCTGGAATTTTTCAGCTTGAAAATTCTTGAATATTTAATTACCAGCTCCCATTTAAGGGTGGGAAGGCACAACAAAGCCAATCATTTATCTTGTGCCTGTATATCATTAAATGTTTATTTTAGCTTAAGCTGTTTTGCTGGAATCAATCTTGGATCTGAGGCCTGGATGTTGTGTGGGCATCACCTCCAGGAGTCCAAGAACCTTCAGAAATTTCCTGTGTCCCTTCCCTTGGATTCTGGGGATTAAAAATGCTGCCATTTTATGCCAGTGTTGCATGAGCAGTGAAATATTAGATGGCCATGGGTGAGAAATGAAATTCTGGGGGGCAGAGGCCTGGAACAGAGGCCTGGAACAGAGGCCTGGAACAGAGGCCTGGAATAGAGGCCTGGAACAAAGGCCTGGAACAAAGGCCTAGAACAGAGGCCTAGAACAGAGGCCTGGACGTTGTAATTTCTGATTTTATTCCAACAGCACTTTCCATGTGGAGCACAAGATGAGTTTGTGGATAGGCACTTGATGCCTGTGGTTGTGGGAGAATGAGAGGTTTGCCATAAAACCTCTTCCTATAATAATTTTGCAGTCATTTGCACATCCACTGCTTGATTTGTTTCTCTGGCACCGCCGTGTTCTCTCCCCCAGCCCCTGGGTGTGGGATAAACGTGGTTGCTACAACTCAATCTCAGATCATCCTGCTATTTCCTCTGACTTTTAGAAATATTTCTTGCTGATCCGTGTCATTTGTGGGATTAGAAATAATAATAATAATAATAATAATNTGGAGCAGCCTGGGACAGTGGAAGGTGTCCCTGCCATGGCAGGGGTGGCCCTGGATGGGCTTTAAGGTCCCTTCCAACCCAATCCATTCCATAAATCCATGATTTTTCCTGCTTTTATGGCATCGTCCCTGTGTGGATTTTGAAATGTTTTGCCAATAGTTATCATTCAGCTTTCCAAGATCCCTTAGGAACACCATAGATAAATAGTAATGAAAATTTCCTCACGCTAACAGGGGTGAAGAAAACCTCCAAAATGATGATTTTTGCTTTAGATCCTCCAAAGGCACATGAGAAAAATTGTGTGTGGGAAAATCTCATTCAGTCAAAGGGCTGAACAGCAAAAAGTGACTTTTTAAATCAAATAAATTTTATCTAAGAGTAGTAAATTGAAACCAGAGGTTGAACCATTCCTTACATACAGGCNAGAGGCCTGGAACAGAGGCCTGGACGTTGTCATTTCTGATTTTATTCCAACAGCACTTTCCATGTGGAGCACAAGATGAGTTTGTGGATAGGCACTTGATGCCTGTGGTTGTGGGAGAATGAGAGGTTTGCCATAAAACCTCTTCCTATAATAATTTTGCAGTCATTTGCACATCCACTGCTTGATTTGTTTCTCTGGCACCGCCGTGTTCTCTCCCCCAGCCCCTGGGTGTGGGATAAACGTGGTTGCTACAACTCAATCTCAGATCATCCTGCTATTTCCTCTGACTTTTAGAAATATTTCTTGCTGATCCGTGTCATTTGTGGGATTAGAAATAATAATAATAATAATAATAATAATAATAATAATAATAATAATAATAATAATTCCAGGACTTAAAGGGGCTCCAGGAAAGCTGGNTGGTTTGGGTGGGAAGGGACCCTAAAGCTCTCCCAGGGCCACCCCTGCCATGGCAGGGACACCTTCCACTGTCCCAGGCTGCTCCAAGCCCCAGTGTCCAGCCTGGCCTTGGGCACTGCCAGGGATGGGGCAGATTTGAAGCTACTAAAAAAGGGGGACTTGGATCCAAATTTTTTGTGTTATTTGTACCCTACTTTGTGTGACATTTTTCTAATCAAGTGCAAACTCATACTGATAACCTATTCAGCTTCCTTAGGTTTTTTTTTTCTGTGATTAAAATAAAAACAATATATATATTTATTATTTTCTCTGCTTATATAAGCGATGTCTAACTCTGCCATGCCCATGCCATCCTGTTGGGATAATCCCACCCCCAGCCCCAGCCCTGGGATTCAGGAATGCTCTGCCAGGACTGCAGAGCTTGTGCAGCACCAGAAACTTAATCCCAGTTTTTCTGGGAAAGGGGCAGCCCTGGAACAGCTGCGTTTCACGAGGCCTCATGGCAAAGTGCCTTCAGATAATGTTTGCACGGAGCTGCAAGACACCAAATCCATTCAAATACAGTCCAGGGATGCTGGTCAGCCATGCAGGAACTTCGTAATATTATAATATTATAATAATCTAACTTCTTTCAAGTCCTGCAATTTGCAGTGTTAAACGGAATTATCAAAATTTTTTCACTAGGAAAGGCTTGTGGGATTTTATTGATGTGGGAGTGGCTTAATTTGGACTGCAAATATTTATTTGTAGCCAGAGTGAGTTAATTTTTGTGTGTTCAATATTAGAAGCACCACTTGGACTTGGACACTCTTCGCAATGTCTGTTCTACCTGGAAAGAAAATATATTTGCTTAAGGAACAGGGAAATAAAGCATTTTTCTGCTGTCACATCTTATATTTTATGATCTCCTTTCTCAAATTCAGTCATGTTTTCTTTCTGGAAGTATCCTAAAAGCTAATGAATACAAGGAAATTCAATTAGAGGAACTCTTCAATAACAAAAATAAATGTTCATGTCCAAGGGAGAGCTGGGGTGTGATAAATAATCCAAGATGTATTTTATGTTAACTTCCAGGAAATTTTTTTGACAGTAGGGTTTAAAAATAGCATTTCCAGTTGAGAACTTGACAATGCATTTCATGACTTTGGAAGCCACCTTGCCTTATGTGATACTGGAATCTAATAAAATAAATTGGAGTATTATATATAAGTTGGAACAATAATAAATTGGAATAATAATATTATATGTAAGTTGGAATATTATATTGGAATATAAGTTTTACCCCCTGGAATATGTAATTTAAAGGAAGAATTTATTTTTTTTTTTACTACTAAAAAGATTCTATAGCAGCTTTTAAAAATAGACAGTCAAATACATAATTTATTTTAAAATAGAAATACACTAATAGGCAATAAGCAAATGTAAGTTGCCAATATCCAACCATTCAGTTGCTGCATTAAATGTGAAGGTTTTGGCTGATTAAAAAAAATTAAATTTTTGTCTTTTGCTGTTGCTAAAGCACTGAGGATGTCCAGGTAGTGTCAGCCTGTAAATGTGTGGATTTCCAGGGTGAGAGTTCCACTCCTTTTGTTGCACTTGGCGTGTGCCACTTGGTGTCTCAGCTTTCAGCATCTGCAGAAGGAAAAACCCCACTGGACAACGAGGTTCTCAGGTTGGCAGGGCTTTAATTGATCCTGGCTGTGTTTGATTTGGGGATGGATGTGCCAATTCTTGCTGCCTGAGAGGAGCTGATGTGGGAGGGAGTCGGGGTTGAGCCCTCAGTGTCCCTCTTGTGTGATCTGAACTTGTTTGTGACAAGAACCCATGGACTGGGTGATGGTAAATTCATTTATTGGTCTTGAAAGTCAGTTCTCGGTGTCTGTTCCATGTGTGGAGGAGGGACCGGAGCTGGGAAGGGGCTGGAAAACAAATCCTGGGAGGAGCAGCTGAGGGAGCTGGGAAGGGGCTCAGCCTGGAGCAAAGGAGGCTCAGGGGGGCCCTTGTGGCTCTGCACAACTCCCTGCCAGGAGGGGACAGCCGGGGGGGTCGGGCTCTGCTCCAGGGAACAGGGACAGGAGGAGACACAGGATGGGGACACATGGACAGGAACACTTGGGGACCCCACATGGACAAGTGCACAGGTGGGGACATGGACCCACGTGAGGAGGAACAGCCTAGGGACTCACGGATGGGGACAGAGCCCCACGGGTGGTGACAGGGGACACAGGGACAGGACAGATGGATGCCAACATCCCAGCCACGCAGGGCACGGGTGGCAGAGGGTGCCGTGTGCCCCCGTGGCAGTTGTGGGTGGCCTGGGCAGTGAGGCCGGGCTTCGGGGACACAGAGGCCATGGTGCCACCCCAGTGCAGGACCCACAGGGCCTTTGTCACCCAGCTGGTGTCACCTGCTCATGGCAGAGCCCCAGAACGCCAGAGGGGCCCTTGAGGGGACACTCTGGGGGTCCCTGTGGGGCTGTGGGACACTCAAATGGCACCAGGGCAGGCTCAGGTTGGAGATTGGGAAAGAAAATGTCCCTGGCAGAGTGGTCAGGCCTTGGGCTGAGCTGCCCAGGGAGGTTTGGAGTCACTGTCTGTGGGAGTGCTCAGGAGGAGTCTGGATGTGGCCCTTGGGGACAGCGTTTGGGGGATGCTGGTGGGGCTGGGCTGGGGCTGGATGGTCCTGAGGGGCTCTTCCAGCCTTGATGACTCTGGGATTCTGCCAGCATTGCTGGGAGTTCTGTGTGCAGGGGAGAGTAGTTTTCCCCTGGTGGATGGAGTGCCAAGATCAAAGATCTGCTGTGTGATTGTTGGGTTTCACCTGTTCTTGGCCTTTGGGTTCCTCTTGTTGAATCATTTTGAGCCACCCCAGTGATGCCACCAGGAGTTACACAGACACAAAATGAAGGTCCCTGACCCAGAGTTTACAAATTATGAATGAGAAAAAGACCCCCAGGGCCAGGATGACTCTGGATATTGGATAGAATGATTAAAAGGGAACACGAGGAGTTTTTATTTGCTGCAATGGAGAGATTATCCCATAAAACAAGGGTGATAGGAAAATCAATTTTACAGGTTTATTCTGGATGCATGGGAGTACAGTGTTCTGTTAGGTTAGTCTGATGTTCCTGGTTGAAAAATTATTTATGGAGTACTTGTAGAAAAAGACATCTAAAAAAAAAAATATGTGAAGGGAAAAGTATTTCCTCCCCTTTTTCCTTCTCAGTTATATTCAATGTTAAATATATTGTGCAAGGTGGAGGAGACAGACAGCTGCAAACAGTTGACATTTACAACTGCAACTTTATTAATTCTGTGAAGAGTTGCTTGTTAAAATTCTCTTAGTGGAGAAAAGGAAAGATGATCATTTTTTTCTTCACTGATCTTTCCCCTTTTAGATGTTTAACTCCTCTGTGTCACAGCTGAGGGGTTTAAATGCCATTCTTAAATCTTAAATCCAAGATCTCTTCCTAGGCCAGACTGCTGAGGCTTCAGATCTGCCACAGCTTCAGTCATTTCCATTAATAATTTGGATTATTAATGGAATTAATTGAAGGTTTCCTTATCAAAACCTCCTCTTTGTTGGGAGAATCCATAAGGTTGTAAAAAGGTGGGTTTGAAACTCAAAGCTTGATAAATCAAAGTGTGGCCTCAAATAATCAGATGCAAATCATTAAATGGAGAGAGAGTGGTTGAATATCAATTTTCGTGAGAGGTTCTTTGAGTGAGCAATTCAATGTAGGTTAAAAATAAATTCCTGTTGTAACAAAGGAGGTGAGGACTGGCACTGAAATTCTTACAAAAGTGCTTAAAAATGTGCTAAAAATGTCAAGGTAATCCTTGCAGTTCTACTCAACACTGGGAGGTTTTAACTGGAGTATTGACCCAGTTTTCAGCACGAGGCTTCAAAAAAGTGGATTTGCTGGGCACGGTACAAAGCAGGGAAAAGGGAATTGTTCAGGGTGCAGGAAACATGATTCCTTACATGGGGAGAGTGGGATAGCAAAGAATTGTGTTTCTTTCATCAGAAGAACACAAGAACAGTGTAAAGAAACTTTTACTCAAGTGCATGGTACAGGAGGAAAATGAATGAGCATTTCCCCATTTTCAGTGGGTATGGGACAACATTTCAGCCCAGAAATGCAGATGCAGGAGTTTTACCTTTAAAAATTGCTAAAAAAAAGGAATTTTGCTTAAGTGACCTGCTGTTTCTCCATGGTTGTGAGCTTTTATGAGTAGGGCAGAGGATCCTTCCAGCACTCTGTGGCTGTGGTGTAGAATTGGGTCAGACTTAGGCTGCCCCTGGCAGAACCAACTTGATTTTGGAGTGGGATTTCAGTTTTCTCCATGCAGCTGGGGCTCATTTTGCCATGGATGCAAATCCATGGGAGATGCTGCAGCCGTGGATTTTTTTACTTCACAGAAATGTGAATAACTACTGATTTTTCTTTTTATTCCACATATTTATTGCTTTTATTAATTTCTGTTTCCCTGCAGTTTTGCATACCTGTGTCTGTAACTGCTCATTTAAGTCATTCCTCCACATTTTTCTCCTTCTCCAGCTGAAGGAATTCTTTGCTACATAATGCCCTAACCCTTGACAAAACCTCACTTTTTCATTTTAAATAAAATACCACCTCACAACACCTGTTTTCTTAGAAATGTCTTGGCAAAGCTGAATGAGAAAGTTTCTTTCCTAAGCCCATATTTTCCTTTTGCCTTACAGCTGAGTAATGCACAAAAAAAATAGGTGATAGAGATCTTCCTGGTGATTCAGAAATTAATTTCTGATTTCAATTATTACTCCATGAGTATTGATTCCCCTTTGTCCTGTCACTTCATCCCTTGGAAATTGTCTCTCATTGTTTCTTGTTGGATCCTTCAAGCCCTGAGAGGCCACAATGAGGTCACCCCAAAGCTTCTCCTGTGCAGGCTGAACAATCCCAATTTTTTCAGCCTTTCCTAAACCTAAAAATGGTTTATAGTGATATAGAATTAGAGTTTGACATGCTTTTAGTCAGTATTTGGAAGCAATGCCTGAGTTTGGTGATGTAATGCAAGAATCAAAGACATTTTTTTTCTTTTATGCTCTTTGGGATATCCAGATTTCATCCTCTACTACGTGCAGGTGTCATTGAACAGAAAAGTGTCAAGATGCCAAAATCCAGGATAAATTTACCTTCCAACCCAAACCTTCTGTGATTCTGTGCTGGCCCATCCACCACCTCTCAGGATAAGAATGATTTATACATATTTTATTTGCCCAGTATTTTATTCTTTCTGGGTATATTTTAACCTCTCAGAAGTAAGAACTTCCAGCTTTTCTTGCTTGTGAAGAATTCAAATTAACAACATTACCTGGGGACTTTTGGGCTTTTTTTTTTGACCCACCCTGACAAAGGAAATCCCCTGTTTGGGGCTTTGAGTAGCAGCTACATTTCGTGTGAGTCTGTGGTTAAAATCCACATTATGATGGCTGTTCCTGGAGCCTGCAGAGGATGCTGTGGCCAGCAGAAAGCAACTTCTTTATATTCTTAATCACCCGTGAAATGAACTATTGGGAGTCAGCCTTCGAGCTGGCACAGCCCAGGAGCGAGGGGTTTCCAAAATATTTAGCAACAAATTTGGAGAGAGAACTTTTCTATTCCTGATTCTGCTGCCTTTGAGCGTTGGCTCCCGCGTTAGAAAAGCACTTTAATACTGAATTTAGAGATCTCGTGGCTTCTTTGGCACTGGCAGGGATGAAACGCTGGTGCTTGATGAGAGCAGATTTTGTGGTTTAATTATCAGATCTGTGAAAACTGAGCCAGCTGAGCTCAGCTATTGTGTTTAGTGCCTTTTTGAATTCGCCATGAGAAAAGCAACTCGTTTTTCTGGATTGTTATCTCTGGATTGTTATGATCTGTGACTTGAAATCGGGGGGGAAAAAA